>JARYGA010001500.1:0-61239 GCA_030545235.1 Helianthus tuberosus | reverse complement strand
AGATCCCACTTTACAACTTGTCATGGGATCAGTTCGTCGCTCTTATTTAAGAGAATTATTGCCCGCAGCACGAAGTTGAAAGAATCGAATCAGATTTCTTATCTTTGGTGATGAAGAATTTAGATTGCCAAGCATACCTCACCACTTTCAATACCCTATCTAGGTTGGTTCTGTACTTGGTAACCCCAGAACCTAAAAGGATTGCTCGCTTCATCGGGGGTTTAGCCCCAGAGATTAAAGCTAGTGTTAAGGCATCAAGGCCTGCAACCTTCAGATCAGCAGCTGATCTATCTTTATCTCTTACCTTGGACGTAGTCAGGTTGAGAGCTCTCAGGAACTCAGAAGAAGGTAAGAGGAAGCGTGAGGACGATATCTCACGAAGATCATATAAGAAACACCGAGGAAATAACGACCACAAGAAAGGGTCGGGATCTAAGAAGGATGGGCAACAATCGGGGGATAAGCCCAAATGTAAAACTTGTAAGAAGAACCATTTTGGGAGGTGTCGACTTGAGTCGAAATCCCAGACTCATTCGAGACCCTGTGGAATTTGCAAATCCACGGATCATAAGACTTTGGAGTGTAAGAAGCTGAAAGATGCAACATGTTACGGTTGCAATGAAAAAGGGCACATTAAGTCCAATTGCCCAAAAACCACCAAGAAAACCGAAGATGGGAAAAAGACCAATGCGAGGGTCTTCAAGATGGACGCTAAGGAAGTTGTTCAGGATGACAACGTAATTACAGGTACTTTTCTCGTAAATGATGTTTTTGCTAGAGTATTGTTTGATTCTGGAGCAGATAAGTCTTTTGTGGATAATAAGTTTTGTGAGTTGTTGAAATTGCCTGTAAAACCCTTAAGTGTGAAGTATGAGGTGGAATTAGCTGATGGAACCATAGAAACCGCCTCAGCTGTTTTAGATGGATGTGTTATATCCATTAGGAATCACTCTTTTCCTTTGTCCTTACTTCCCTTTAAGCTAGCCGGTTTTGATATAGTTATAGGTATGGATTGGTTATCGCATAACCAAGCCCAGATTGTGTGCAACAGAAAGCAAGTGGTAGTCAAAACTCCGTCTGGTGACTCACTTACCATTCAGGGGGATACCCAGCATGGATTGCCTGAGCAAGTGTCCATGCTCAAGGCATCCAGGTGTCTGCAGAAGGGTTGTGTCATTTATATGGCACAAGTTACTATTGATGAGCCAAAGCCTAAGATTGAAGACATCCCTGTCATTTCGGAATATCCTGAAGTTTTCCCTGAAGAACTACCTGGCTTACCATCAGATAGGCTAGTAGAATTCCGAATTGACATCATCCCTGGTGTTGCACCAGTAGCAAGAGCGCCTTATAGGTTAGCACCAATGGAGATGAAGGAGTTAAGATCGCAATTAGATGATCTGCTAGCCAAAGGTTTTATTAGACCTAGTTCGTCTCCTTGTGGAGCGCCGATCTTGTTTGTCAAAAAGAAGGATGGATCGATACGCCTGTGCATCGATTACCGTGAGCTTAATAAAGTCACTATCAAGAATAGGTATCCTTTGCCCAGGATCGACGATCTGTTCGATCAGTTACAAGGGGCAAGCTACTTCTCCAAGATCGATTTGAGGCCAGGCTATCATCAGTTGAAGGTCAAGGATGAAGATGTGCACAAGACTGCATTTACGACTCGTTATGGTCATTACGAGTTCCTAGTGATGCCTTTTGGGCTCACTAATGCACCAGCCGCATTCATGGATCTCATGAATCGCGTCTGCAAGCCTTACTTAGATAAATTCGTCATCGTCTTTATTGACGACATCCTTATTTACTCGAAGAACCAAGCTGACCACGAGAAACACCTTCGTTGTATTCTCAAACTTCTACATCATGAGAAACTCTACGCTAAATTTTCGAAGTGCGAGTTTTGGCTTCGAGAAGTCCAATTCCTTGGACATGTGGTAAGTGAGCGTGGTATCCAAGTGGATCCCGCTAAGGTAGAAGCAGTTATGAATTGGCAAGAGCCGAAGACACCTACTGAGATTCGTAGCTTCCTGGGTTTAGCAGGATATTATAGGCGCTTTATCGAAAACTTTTCAAGGATTGCTGCGCCCCTAACTTCGTTGACACGTAAGAAGGTTAAGTTTGATTGGGGCCCTAAGCCGCAGGAATCCATTGACATTTTGAAGAAAAAGTTGAGCAATGCACCAGTGTTAACATTGCCCGACGGTATAGAAGAATTCGTGGTGTATTGTGATTCAACACACACTGGTATGGGATGTGTACTCATGCAGAAAGGCAAGGTTATTGCCTACGCTTCACGACAGTTAAAGGTACACGAGAAGAACTACACCACCCATGACTTGGAGTTGGGTGCCGTTGTATTTGCATTGAAATTATGGAGGCATTACTTGTATGGAACCAAGTGTGTGATCTATTCAGATCACAAAAGCCTTCAACACTTGTTCAATCAGAAGGACTTGAACATGAGACAACGACGCTGGATGGAAACTCTAAATGACTATGATTGTGAAATAAGATACCCTCCAGGCAAGGCGAATGTAGTTGCTGACGCCTTAAGCAGAAAAGAAAGAGTGAAGCCGATAAGAATCAATGCCAAGCGCATTGAAATAAGGAATAGTTTGAACGAAAGGGTGTTAGCTGCACAGAAGGAAGCTGTGTTGGAAGCTAACTATCCTGAGAAAAAGCTAGGAGTAACTGAGGAGCAGTTATCCTATGACAAGGACGGAATGCTAAGATTGAATGGACGAATATGGGTTCCAGTTTATGGAGGACTTCGAGATGTTATCCTCCAGGAAGCCCACAGTTCCAAATATTCCGTTCATCCTGGAGCCGATAAGATGTACCAGGATCTAAAGGCAAACTACTGGTGGATTGGTTTGAAGAAGTCTGTAGCTGCCTATGTAGCTAAATGCTTAACTTGTGCGCAAGTCAAAGCTGAGCATCAAAAGCCGTCAGGTTTGCTACAACAGCCTGAAATTCCCACATGGTAGTGGGAGATGGTGACTATGGATTTCATCACCAAGTTGCCAAAGACAAGGAAGAGAAATGATACTATATGGGTCATAGTGGATAGACTGACGAAGTCAGCACATTTCCTACCCATTAAGGAAACTTACAGCTCAGACATGTTAGCTCAATTGTACGTAGATAAAATTGTAGCGTTGCATGGCGTGCCATTGTCAATTATCTCGGATAGAGATACGAGATACACCTCTCATTTTTGGAAAAGTTTCCAACAGTCTTTGGGCACGCGCTTGAATTTTAGTACGGCTTACCACCCACAGACAGACGGACAGAGTGAGCGTACCATTCAAACATTGGAAGACATGCTTCGTGCATGTGTGATTGATTTAGGTGGCAGTTGGGATAAGTATCTACCATTGGTCGAGTTCTCCTATAACAATAGCTACCATACTAGTATTAAGGCTGCGCCCTTTGAGGCATTATATGGTAGAAAATGCAGAACACCCATTTGTTGGGCGGAAGTAGGAGAAGTTCAATTATCAGGACCAGATTTGGTCTTTAAAACAACGGACAAGATTGTCCAGATTCGCGATCGCCTGAAAGCTGCCAGGGATAGGCAGAAAAGTTATGCGGATCCAAAGCGTAAATCTTTTCACTTCGAAGTAGGTGACAAAGTATTGGTTAAAGTATCACCCTGGAAGGGAGTGATGCGATTTGGTAAGAAAGGCAAGCTAAGCCCGAGGTACATAGGGCCTTTCGAGGTTATCGAACGTGTCGGGTCAGTTGCTTATAAGTTAAACTTGCCTGAAGAGCTCAGTGCTATACATAATGTTTTTCACATCTGTAATCTGAAGAAGTGTTTCCCTGATGAATCACTGGTCAAACCACATACGGATGTGCATATAGATGAAAGCTTGAAATTTGTGGAAAAACCATTGTCGATTGAGGATCGACAGGTAAAGAAGCTTCGAAGGAAGCATGCGCCTATTGTAAAGGTCAAATGGGATGCCCGTAGAGGTCCCGAATACACATGGGAGGTAGAATCCACGATGAAAGAAAAATACCCTCAATTGTTTCAGTAAATCTCGAGGTCGAGATTTCTTTTAAGGGGGTGAGGATGTAACACCTCAAAAAATTACGTCCAATAATGTATTGACACGTGTCATAGGCTTTGAATATGTGAAAAAGCACTTTAGAGGGACTAAAGTTGACAAACAGTGAAACTATGTGAATATAAGGGTTCAAAGTGTCAACAATGGATAAATAGGCCCTATAATAACCCTACATGGTGTTTATAATCTTAAACGATTAAATCATGGATCATACAAAGCGGAAAAATGAAAGAAAGTGAGGAATTACAAACTACATGGGCTAAATGTGTCAACATGTTGAGAATATACCTCTGAGTGACCTTTTGGCAAACCCGAAGCTTTGTAATGGTAAAATATACTCACTAGAATATGTGGTAAAAATTTCATAAAGTTTCGTTATCGTATGAGAAAGTTATGATCAAAACCGTGCACGAAGGGTTAAATGCGTTAACGTTGAAATTCATGACTTTTCGGGTAAGCACAAAGTTAACCAAGGACCTAACCAAGTTTGTAGATGTCCTAAGGCCCTTAAAAATCAGGTTTGAGGGTCAAGAGTGCAAGATAAATAGCCAAAACCACGTATCAAAGGACCAAGGACTGAAATGCAAAACTTAGAAACTTGTTTAACCTGATGCACCTTGTACGCGGCCCGCGAAGGGGCTCTCACGGCCCGCCTACGACCTGCCAGCGACATATGATGCGCAGATGTCAGTTTCAGGTCTGAATTCGATGGTTAACAGCTGTTATATGATACCAGGGACTCACCAATGGTTTTACATGCATAGGGGGGCACTTGGACAGATCTTACAACATATGTAGACTCTTGTGGCACCATCTTATGCAATCAAAATGCATATATAAAGAACATTCATGTTGCAACCATTTTCACATTCACTTGCAAGACCATTTCTGGAGCTCCTCTGATCAACCTCAGGCTTTCTAGTGATCTCTAATCATAATTAGGACTCTTGTAAGTGTTCATAACCTTTTCTAATTCGTTCTAGCTTAGTTAATTAACTAAAAGTCAATCCGTCGTAAATTAAGTTTGACTTCGAGATTAAATGAAATTTGCTCAGTCATTTCTCGAATTGAAAGTACCTACAAGTAGGTATTTATGTGGGTAACAAACCCTTAAAAGGGTGCTTTCAGATTCCCACTCTAACTATGTTAATTGTCGAGTCAAAGCTTACTTTAAAAAGTCAACAGAATGTGTATTTTCAAATTTAAGCATAATTAGCAATGTAGGGTACATGCAACCTGTTTGATCATTAATATAACATGGTAATTAATGTAAGAACATGTCCCAACATGTTCAACTCGACAATTTTCAGTTTAAACCCGGATCGGACCCGAAAGTCGCATAATTTGACTTTTGCTTTGACTATCAGTTCTGATCCGTTCATGCATGTTTGAGATCTGCCTTAGAGCTTATTTTGGACCAGGTTTCATATAAGTATAACTCTCTGAGATTATACAACTTGGTTCAATACTTATCCGATTCATATACATGTTTCCGATTAATGCTTAAATGTTGACTATTATGCCCTTTTGACTATAAAACGTGATTTTTGAAAAAGTGAAAGAGTAGAAACATTAGTTACTGATTTATAAACTTGCACCTAAAATTTGACATCAGTTTGAGGTCTAGATTAAGAGTTATGCTCATTAGCGTAATTTGAAAGCTTTATGTTAATTAATTGGCGTAATTAGCGTATAGCCTATTTAAACCCACTTTTTAATATCAAACTTTTTACCCATTGATGTAATATAATATTTTGGGATTTTTGAAGATTTTTATTTAATTTTTGGTTGAGCATAACATAGGTCTCTAAGTTTAATTCGGTTAACACCGATTTTGCCCTTTTAAGCCATAAAATGAGTTTTACAAATCCTTTTGACCCCAAACCTTTTTCTACTGATTTCATTTGTTAAATAAAATATTTTGAGCCTTCTGGAATTATAAAAATATCAGCTTTCTTTTAAAAACCCGGAAATGGCTCCAAATCGCCTTTTTAAGCGTTTTTAACGCATAGTATGTACTATAACCATATTAAACATATAAGGTTGATACCTACTGATGTTTTTAGTATATTTTGAGATAATAACAGTAAGTAAAAGTTTTTGAACTCAGGTTTCCAGTTTTGACCTTTTTAGCCCTTGTGAAATTACCAAAATACCCCTAAGGAGCATAGTTTGGTTTTAAATGATGAGTTTCACATATAGGTCATACCCTACTGTTATAGCATGTTAAATTAAGTGTATTTACTGTATAAATCAGACCTGTAACTCAGATTGCAAATTAAACTCTTTTATAATCTTTTAAATGACCATAATGCCCTTATGAGGCATAAATTGTGTTTAAATCCATTTTGGGCATAATAGAAGATATCTTACTGATATTATAACATATTTAAGGCATATTAACTCAGGGAACTTGCATATGACTCTTTTGGTTACCCGTGACGCCTTTTTCGAGTTCGGTTCGTTTTATGTAACTAGTTTGCATAAATTGACCGAAACGGGTCAAACACTATCATTTTTGTCTCAAAATCCAGAATGTATTTAGTATACCCATATTATACCAGTATTCAAACTTGTCGGGTCTAAATCACATTCTATCCGGTCTTCGCTTAATCGTGCGTTTAAACCGTATCGTCCTTAAAACTAGCCGGTCTAAGCTTAGGCTTGAATAAAGACCCGTTAGAAATCTAATAGGTTATTATAAACCTTTGTTCCAGAATAGAAGAACCAGTAAAAGCTACCTTCACTCGCTAATTGTGATTTATACTTACCAAGGTAAATACTTTTAACTTATTTTCCCCATACGGGCTTGGGGTACGGTATATAAAATACTGCTTGGTCCGGCATTGAATCTTTAATCGAATAGAGGTTAAATTATTGATATGCTATGTTTTGAATGTGTTTTGTTTGCTTAAAGCCTTTGGGGGGTTAATGACCATGTTCCGGATATCCTTGGCATCATCTTACGAGATGGCCACGACCTGAGCACGGGGTGTAGGCGTACACCTTTCAGTGCATAACTCAATAATGTGGTGTGTCTATTAATCTTTAACCCGGTCTACGGATCGGGCTACTGAACGCATAAGTAACATGTAAATCCCTTACAAGATTATATTACATAATTATCCCAAGTTATAAAATGTTTTGTGCCAAGTGCATTCAAATCAATTTTCAACCCTTTTCAAAATGAGTCAGTTAAATTGTATTTACCAGTGTAAACTGACGTATTTTTCCAAAAGGTTAAGTGCAGGTACTACTCGTACTAGGCTGGCTGTCTTCTAAGCGTCCACAATAAGTCTCGCAAGCTTGGATGTCAATAAAGCTGTTGAACAATATCTTCTTTTATTTTGATCCGCCTGTGGATCCGTTTCAACTATTCGTGACATTTAATATTACACTTTATTAAAGTTGAAATGAATCTATCTTTGCTTCCGCTGTGCATTTGTATATTGTGTTGTTTGACTTATTATGTTACCAACCACGTCACGATACTCCCCCACCGGGCCCACCGGTGACACGTGGAAAATAGGGGTGTGACAGGTTGGTATCAGAGCTAACACTGAGTGAATTAGACACTAGCCTTTTGTGTTTAATCTCAGTTACACAATTGCATAATCCTCGATTCTCGAGTCTAGACAAAGAACTTAGGAATTATCCAAATTTGTTCTATTTCTAACTTTGTCTTATTTATACTTCTTGTTGTATCACTTGTTTGTTTTTGACAGATTGACAAAATGCCGCCGCGAATGAGGGGAAGAGGTAGAGGAAAAGGAGCACTTGTAGCCCCAAACGACCATGAAGCCGGACCTTCGCACCGGCGAACGCCTTCAGATCCCCATAACTCAGATGCTCAAGATCTTTGGAGGTCTTTTATTGAACCAGCTAGGCGCTCAGTATCACTGAGTACCTCCCCATCTATCCCACACTCTTTCGGGCCTCATTCTGAAAATGAGCCCCACAACTCCCACCAGTCCTACATTACTCTTCTAGGACACAATTCACCCTTTGACCATCTATCACCCGTATTCCAGGGCCAGTTCAACCCTGCTGATTACCTTGGAGAACCAGTGGGTTTTAACCCACTTGGACCCGAAGACCACTTTTCTGGTGGCAACCCGATGGATATCGATGAGGATACCGATCCTGCAATGCCACCATCTGGAACTCCGAACCACCCATCAAAATTTCCGATGGGTCACCGTTTGTGGGATCACCTTACAATGGTCCCGACAGCTTTGAGGAGAAATTCAGGCAGTATGACTGGGTATTTACCCCCAGTTACCACAACTCTCCCCTGCACCAGCCACACCATAGCTCTCCCCTACACCATCCGCAGCACAACTCTCCCCCTGCACCACCAACAGCAGCCACAGCAGCAGCCACAGCAGCAGCAGAATCCTTCCGAGGATTCCCGACTTGTCGCGGTCACTCCGCCGGCAGCACCACCTCAGCTTCAGCCTCCCTCGCCCCCGAGGAGAATGAGAACGACCTTGCGAATATCCGCGCGAGGGGGAGTGCGCATCAGCACCCCTCCACATTCAAGTGGCAGCCGGTACTCGCCTGTCCACGAGGAACCAGAGATGGGAGAATCTTCACACCCCGTCTCAGAAGTGAACTCTGCGCCAGTCGCGCCACAGCCACCATTGGGTTTTGGAGACCCAATTCTCACTTACACTGGTGCGGCAGCATACAATACCTTCGAGCAGCCGATTCACACAAATTACAACTTTGCAGAGGATCCCTACTGGATAGCAGCAAACTCCAACACTCTCCATCCGGAAGGTCCCTACGGAGGTCCCTGGGCTTCGGGACACTCGACCTATGGATACCCACCATATGGGTATCAGCAACCGTCGCCTCCTCAACCTCAGCATCTTCAGCAACCACCGCGGACACCGGTGATGTCACCGCCACAATTTCAAGAAATCCTTCAAGGGATAAATGAGGTGCGACAAGAGGTGCGGCATGAGTTGCGAGAAGAACGAAGGCATAACCGGGGGATGTTCAAGAAGATGGTGAATTTGATCAAGGGAAAAAGCAAGAAGGATCACTAAATCCTTTGTTTGTTTATTTATTTTAGTTGTAATCATGTCCCTGCGAGGACATTTATTTCTGTACTCTGCCCCTGCGTGGGCATATTTTCCTTTCTGTTCTGCCCCTGCGTGGGCTTGTTTTTCTTTTTGACCCCTGCGTGGGTTTGTTGTTAATTTGGCCCCTGCGTGGGCGTGTTATTTGTGTAAAAGTCCCGTTTAGGGCAAACTCGTACTAGTTTAATTTTAATTGGAATGGTTAATTTAAGTTTTTCATTTTTAAATTATGCATGAATATAATATGTGAATAAATGAAAAATAACATATTTCGATTTACCATTTTAATAAAATAATAAGAATCTTAAAAAAAAGGTAAAACCTAGCTTGAATGTCATATTAAAGACCTGGCCAATATGGTAAAACCTGTTTTAAATATTCAAATCTCTGTTAACATCTGCAAATATGTTAACATTCTTGG
This sequence comes from Helianthus tuberosus, assembly GCA_030545235.1. Taxonomy (NCBI): domain Eukaryota; kingdom Viridiplantae; phylum Streptophyta; class Magnoliopsida; order Asterales; family Asteraceae; genus Helianthus; species Helianthus tuberosus. The sequence goes on along the minus strand of JARYGA010001500.1, from coordinate 51,652 downwards.
CTAATGTGATTTGCAAAAATCACACATGTCACCCTCTAGTAATTATTCCAAATTCCTTATTATTATTTAAACATATGTTTGTGATGTATTGCCTACGGGGTATAACTAATGTCATATAAAACAAAAGGCAGCCGTAGTTATAGACTCCCTGCCAATGAAGGGATTGATTGATATTTTATTCAAACTTTAATCCTATAAGATCTAAATTTATAATTTAGAAATTTGTCTACGTGACTAGGCCTATTATGCCAATATTATATTTCATTCTAAAAAGATTACTAGTAAAAATCCTGAATGAAATTATTGAATAAATTAACTAAAATGGCTATTAAAACCATGGTTAATAAATCGTCAAGAACGATAATACTGTTTAGGCTTCTAAATAGACCTTGTCCTTATTTTCTTTATGTAGCAATTAAGACTACATGGCCAAGTCAGAAGAAATAAACAGTCGTCCATTGGAAAACCCTGAAAATACTAAAATACTAGTAACTGGTGCGGAGCTTCAAGCATTAGTAGAAAATGCTGTTAATAAAGCCATCGAGAGGCAATATAGCGAATCTAGCGGGACCCGAAGTAGGACCCGATCCGCACCACATTCCAAGCCAAAAGTTCACTCGGAGGCTCATAGCAAACCGCCCTCTAAGAAAGATGTACCTAAGAAAGATGAGCTCAAGAAGAATGATGATGATCATCACTCCTCGAACCAACACAGCGTCCCGTCAAGGAAGGTCGAGCATAAACAGTAACCGCGTGGTAAGTCCTGTACATACAAATACTTCGTCTCATGTAAACCCCGGGACTTTACCGGGGAGAAAGGAGCAATAGATTGTATGACTTGGCTGGATGAAATGGACACGGTTGTAGACATCAGCGGTTGTGCTGAAAGGGATGTAGTGAAATATGTATCCCAATCGTTCAAAGGAGAAGCACTGGCGTGGTGGAAGTCTCTCATACAAGCTGCTGGAAAGATCCCACTTTACAACTTGTCAGGGGATCAGTTCGTCGCTCTTATTAAAGAGAATTATTGCCCGTAGCACGAAGTTGAAAGAATCGAATCAGATTTCTTATCTTTGGTGATGAAGAATTTAGATTGCCAAGCATACCTCACCACTTTCAATACCCTATCTAGGTTGGTTCCGTACTTGGTAACCCCAGAACCTAAAAGGATTGCTCGCTTCATCGGGGGTTTAGCCCCAGAGATTAAAGCTAGTGTTAAGGCATCAAGGCCTGCAACCTTCAGATCAGCAGCTGATCTATCTCTATCTCTTACCTTGGACGTAGTCAGGTTGAGAGCTCTCAGGAACTCAGAAGAAGGTAAGAGGAAGCGTGAGGACGATATCTCATGAAGATCAGATAAGAAACACCGAGGAAATAACGACCACAAGTAAGGGTCGGGATCTAAGAAGGATGGGCAACAATCGGGGGATAAGCCCAAATGTAAAACTTGTAAGAAGAACCATTTTGGGAGGTGTCGACTTGAGTCGAAATCCCAGACTCATTCGAGACCCTGTGGAATTTGCAAATCCACGGATCATAAGACTTTGGAGTGTAAGAAGCTGAAAGATGCAACATGTTACGGTTGCAATGAAAAAGGGCACATTAAGTCCAATTGCCCAAAAACCACCAAGAAAACCGAAGATGGGAAAAAGACCAATGCGAGGGTCTTCAAGATGGACGCTAAGGAAGTTGTTCAGGATGACAACGTAATTACAGGTACTTTTCTCGTAAATGATGTTTTTGCTAGAGTATTGTTTGATTCTGGAGCAGATAAGTCTTTTGTGGATAATAAGTTTTGTGAGTTGTTGAAATTGCCTGTAAAACCCTTAAGTGTGAAGTATGAGGTGGAATTAGCTGATGGAACCATAGAAACCGCCTCAGCTGTTTTAGATGGATGTGTTATATCCATTAGGAATCACTCTTTTCCTTTGTCCTTACTTCCCTTTAAGCTAGCCGGTTTTGATATAGTTATAGGTATGGATTGGTTATCGCATAACCAAGCCCAGATTGTGTGCAACAGAAAGCAAGTGGTAGTCAAAACTCCGTCTGGTGACTCACTTACCATTCAGGGGGATACCCAGCATGGATTGCCTGAGCAAGTATCCATGCTCAAGGCATCCAGGTGTCTGCAGAAGGGTTGTGTCATTTATATGGCACAAGTTACTATTGATGAGCCAAAGCCTAAGATTGAAGACATCCCTGTCATTTCGGAATATCCTGAAGTTTTCCCTGAAGAACTACCTGGCTTACCACCAGATAGGCAAGTAGAATTCCGAATTGACATCATCCCTGGTGCTGCACCAGTAGTAAGAGCGCCTTATAGGTTAGCACCAACGGAGATGAAGGAGTTAAGGACGCAATTAGATGATCTGCTAGCCAAAGGTTTTATTAGACCTAGTTCGTCTCCTTGTGGAGCGCCGATCTTGTTTGTCAAAAAGAATGATGGATCGATGCGCCTGTGCATCGATTACCGTGAGCTTAATAAAGTCACTATCAAGAATAGGTATCCTTTGCCCAGGATCGACGATCTGTTCGATCAGTTACAAGGGGCAAGCTACTTCTCCAAGATCGATTTGAGGTCAGGCTATCATCAGTTGAAGGTCAAGGATGAAGATGTGCACAAGACTGCATTTAGGACTCGTTATGGTCATTACGAGTTCCTAGTGATGCCTTTTGGGCTCACTAATGCACCAGCCGCATTCATGGATCTCATGAATCGCGTCTGCAAGCCTTACTTAGATAAATTCGTCATCGTCTTTATTGACGACATCCTTATTTACTCGAAGAACCAAGCTGACCACGAGAAACACCTTCGTTGTATTCTCAAACTTCTACATCTTGAGAAACTCTACGCTAAATTTTCGAAGTGCGAGTTTTGGCTTCGAGAAGTGAACAATTCCTTGGACATGTGGTAAGTGAGCGTGGTATCCAAGTGGATCCCGCTAAGGTAGAAGCAGTTATGAATTGGCAAGAGCCGAAGACACCTACTGAGATTCGTAGCTTCCTGGGTTTAGCAGGATATTATAGGCGCTTTATCGAAAACTTTTCAAGGATTGCTGCGCCCCTAACTTCGTTGATACGTAAGAAGGTTAAGTTTGATTGGGGCCCTAAGCCGCAGGAATCCTTTGACATTTTGAAGAAAAAGTTGAGCAATGCACCAGTGTTAACATTGCCCGATGGTATAGAAGAATTCGTGGTGTATTGTGATGCATCCCACACTGGTATGGGCTATGTACTCATGCAGAAAGGCAAGGTTATTGCCTACGCTTCACGACAGTTAAAGGTACACGAGAAGAACTACACCACCCATGACTTGGAGCTGGGTGCCGTTGTATTTGCATTGAAATTATGGAGGCATTACTTGTATGGAACCAAGTGTGTGATCTATTCAGATCACAAAAGCCTTCAACACTTGTTCAATCAGAAGGACTTGAACATGAGACAACGACGCTGGATGGAAACTCTAAATGACTATGATTGTGAAATAAGATACCATCCAGGCAAGGCGAATGTAGTTGCTGACGCCTTAAGCAGAAAAGAAAGAGTGAAGCCGATAAGAATCAATGCCAAGCGCATTGAAATAAGGAATAGTTTGAACGAAAGGGTGTTAGCTGCACAGAAGGAAGCTGTGTTGGAAGCTAACTATCCTGAGGAAAAGCTAGGAGTAACTGAGGAGCAGTTATCCTATGACAAGGACGGAATGCTAAGATTGAATGGACGAATATGGGTTCCAGTTTATGGAGGACTTCGAGATGTTATCCTCCAGGAAGCCCACAGTTCCAAATATTCCATTCATCCTGGAGCCGATAAGATGTACCAGGATCTAAAGGCAAACTACTGGTGGATTGGTTTGAAGAAGTCTGTAGCTGCCTATGTAGCTAAATGCTTAACTTGTGCGCAAGTCAAAGCTGAGCATCAAAAGCCGTCAGGTTTGCTACAACAGCCTGAAATTCCCACATGGAAGTGGGAGATGGTGACTATGGATTTCATCACCAAGTTGCCAAAGACAAGGAAGGGAAATGATACTATATGGGTCATAGTGGATAGACTGACGAAGTCAGCACATTTCCTACCCATTAAGGAAACTTACAGCTCAGACATGTTAGCTCAATTGTACGTAGATAAAATTGTAGCGTTGCATGGCGTGCCATTGTCAATTATCTCGGATAGAGATACGAGATACACCTCTCATTTTTGGAAAAGTTTCCAACAGTCTTTGGGCACGCGCTTGAATTTTAGTACGGCTTACCACCCACAGACAGACGGACAGAGTGAGCGTACCATTCAAACATTGGAAGACATGCTTCGTGCATGTGTGATTGATTTAGGTGGCAGTTGGGATAAGCATCTGCCATTGGTCGAGTTCTCCTATAACAATAGCTACCATACTAGTATTAAGGCTGCGCCCTTTGAGGCATTATATGGTAGAAAATGCAGAACACCCATTTGTTGGGCGGAAGTAGGAGAAGTTCAATTATCAAGACCAGATTTGGTCTTTGAAACAACGGACAAGATTGTCCAGATTCGTGATCGCCTGAAAGCTGCCAGGGATAGGCAGAAAAGTTATGCGGATCCAAAGCGTAAATCTTTTCACTTCGAAGTAGGTGACAAAGTATTGGTTAAAGTATCACCCTGGAAGGGAGTGATGCGATTTGGTAAGAAAGGCAAGCTAAGCCCGAGGTACATAGGGCCTTTCGAGGTTATCGAACGTGTCGGGTCAGTTTCTTATAAGTTAAACTTGCCTGAAGAGCTCAGTGCTATACATAATGTTTTTCACATCTGTAATCTGAAGAAGTGTTTTGCTGATGAATCACTGGTCATACCACATACGGATGTGCATATAGATGAAAGCTTGAAATTTGTGGAAAAACCATTGTCGATTGAGGATCGACAGGTGAAGAAGCTTCGAAGGAAGCATGCGCCTATTGTAATGGTCAAATGGGATGCCCGTAGAGGTCCCGAATACACATGGGAGGTAGAATCCACGATGAAAGAAAAATACCCTCAATTGTTTCAGTAAATCTCGAGGTCGAGATTTCTTTTAAGGGGGTGAGGATGTAACACCTCGAAAAATTACGTCCAATAATGTATTGACACGTGTTATAGGCTTTGAATATGTGAAAAAGCACTTTAGAGGGACTAAAGTTGACAAACAGTGAAACTATGTGAATATAAGGGTTCAAAGTGTCAACAATGGATAAATAGGCCCTATAATAACCCTACATGGTGTTTATAATCTTAAACGATTAAATCATGGATCATACAAAGCGGAAAAATGAAAGAAAGTGAGGAATTACAAACTACATGGGCTAAATGTGTCAACATGTTGAGAATATACCTCTGAGTGACCTTTTGGCAAACCCGAAGCTTTGTAATGGTAAAATATACTCACTAGAATATGTGGTAAAAATTTCATAAAGTTTCGTTATCGTATGAGAAAGTTATGATCAAAACCGTGCACGAAGTGTTAAATGCGTTAACGTTGAAATTCGTGACTTTTCGGGTAAGCACAAAGTTAACCAAGGACCTAACCAAGTTTGTAGATGTCCTAAGGCCCTTAAAAATCAGGTTTGAGGGTCAAGAGTGCAAGATAAATAGCCAAAACCACGTATCAAAGGACCAAGGACTGAAATGCAAAACTTAGAAACTTGTTTAACCTGATGCACCTTGTACGCGGCCCGCGAAGGGGCTCTCACGGCCCGCCTACGACCTGCCAGCGACATATGATGCGCAGATGTCAGTTTCAGGTCTGAATTCGATGGTTAACAGCTGTTATATGATACCAGGGACTCACCAATGGTTTTACATGCATAGGGGGGCACTTGGACAGATCTTACAACATATGTAGACTCTTGTGGCACCATCTTATGCAATCAAAATGCATATATAAAGAACATTCATGTTGCAACCATTTTCACATTCACTTGCAAGACCATTTCTGGAGCTCCTCTGATCAACCTCAGGCTTTCTAGTGATCTCTAATCATAATTAGGACTCTTGTAAGTGTTCATAACCTTTTCTAATTCGTTCTAGCTTAGTTAATTAACTAAAAGTCAATCCGTCGTAAATTAAGTTTGACTTCGAGATTAAATGAAATTTGCTCAGTCATTTCTCGAATTGAAAGTACCTACAAGTAGGTATTTATGTGGGTAACAAACCCTTAAAAGGGTGCTTTCAGATTCCCACTCTAACTATGTTAATTGTCGAGTCAAAGCTTACTTTAAAAAGTCAACAGAATGTGTATTTTCAAATTTAAGCATAATTAGCAATGTAGGGTACATGCAACCTGTTTGATCATTAATATAACATGGTAATTAATGTAAGAACATGTCCCAACATGTTCAACTCGACAATTTTCAGTTTAAACCCGGATCGGACCCGAAAGTCGCATAATTTGACTTTTGCTTTGACTATCAGTTCTGATCCGTTCATGCATGTTTGAGATCTGCCTTAGAGCTTATTTTGGACCAGGTTTCATATAAGTATAACTCTCTGAGATTATACAACTTGGTTCAATACTTATCCGATTCATATACATGTTTCCGATTAATGCTTAAATGTTGACTATTATGCCCTTTTGACTATAAAACGTGATTTTTGAAAAAGTGAAAGAGTAGAAACATTAGTTACTGATTTATAAACTTGCACCTAAAATTTGACATCAGTTTGAGGTCTAGATTAAGAGTTATGCTCATTAGCGTAATTTGAAAGCTTTATGTTAATTAATTGGCGTAATTAGCGTATAGCCTATTTAAACCCACTTTTTAATATCAAACTTTTTACCCACTGATGTAATATAATATTTTGGGATTTTTGAATATTTTTATTTAATTTTTGGCTGAGCATAACATAGGTCTCTAAGTTTAATTCGGTTAACACCGATTTTGCCCTTTTAAGTCATAAAATGAGTTTTACAAATCCTTTTGACCCCAAACCTTTTTCTACTGATTTCATTTGTTAAATAAAATATTTTGAGCCTTCTGGAATTATAAAAATATCAGCTTTCTTTTAAAAACCCGGAAATGGCTCCAAATCGCCTTTTTAAGCGTTTTTAACGCATAGTATGTACTATAACCATATTAAACATATAAGGTTGATACCTACTGATGTTTTTAGTATATTTTGAGATAATAACAGTAAGTAAAAGTTTTTGAACTCAGGTTTCCGGTTTTGACCTTTTTAGCCCTTGTGAAATTACCAAAATACCCCTAAGGAGCATAGTTTGGTTTTAAATGATGAGTTTCACATATAGGTCATACCCTACTGTTATAGCATGTTAAATTAAGTGTATTTACTGTATAAATCAGACCTGTAACTCAGATTGCAAATTAAACTCTTTTATAATCTTTTAAATGACCATAATGCCCTTATGAGGCATAAATTGTGTTTAAATCCATTTTGGGCATAATAGAAGATATCTTACTGATATTATAACATATTTAAGGCATATTAACTCAGGGAACTTGCATATGACTCTTTTGGTTACCCGTGACGCCTTTTTCGCGTTCGGTTCGTTTTATGTAACTAGTTTGCATAAATTGACCGAAACGGGACAAACATTATCATTTTTGTCTCAAAATCCAGAATGTATTTAGTATACCCATATTATACAAGTATTCAAACTTTTCGGGTCTAAATCACATTCTATCCGGTCTTCGCTTAATCGTGCGTTTGAACCGTATCGTCCTTAAAACTAGCCGGTCTAAGCTTAGGCTTGAATAAAGACCCGTTAGAAATCTAATAGGTTATTATAAACCTTTGTTCCAGAATAGAAGAACCAGTAAAAGCTACCTTCACTCGCTAATTGTGATTTATACTTACCAAGGTAAATACTTTTAACTTATTTTCCCTATACGGGCTTGGGGTACGGTATATAAAATACTGTTTGGTCCGGCATTGAATCTTTAATCGAATAGAGGTTAAATTATTGATATGCTATCTTTTGAATGTGTTTTATTTGCTTAAAGCCTTTGGGGGGTTAATGACCATGTCCCGGATATCCTTGGCATCATCTTACGAGATGGCCACGACCTGAGCACGGGGTGTAGGCGTACACCTTTCAGTGCATAACTCAATAATGTGGTGTATCTATTAATCTTTAACCCGGTCTACGAATCGGGCTACTGAACGCATAAGTAACATGTAAATCCCTTACAAGATTATATTACATAATTATCCCAAGTTATAAAATGTTTTGTGCCACGTGCATTCAAATCAATTTTCAACCCTTTTCAAAATGAGTCAGTTAAATTGTATTTACCAGTGTAAACTGACGTATTTTTTCAAAAGGTTAAGTGCAGGTACTACTCGTACTAGGCTGGCTGTCTTCTAAGCGTCCACAATAAGTCTCGCAAGCTTGGATGTCAATAAAGCTGTTGAACAATATCTTCTTTTATTTTGATCCGCCTGTGGATCCGTTTCAACTATTCTTGATATTTAATATTACACTTTATTAAAGTTGAAATGAATCTATCTTTGCTTCCGCTGTGCATTTATATATTGTGTTGTTTGACTTATTATGTTACCAACCACGTCACGATACTCCCCCACCGGGCCCACCGGTGACACGTGGAAAATAGGGGTGTGACACTATGCATCAGCTCCTGAAAACACATGTGAAAATAGGTACGTCAGCATAAAAATGTCTGTGAGATACATAGGTTTATTGATTCAGGATTCATGACTTGTAGTTGAAAGAAATGTTTAACAAAAGTTAGTCATGAATCTCATTAAAAGTGTTTTCTTTTGTAAAACATATGAAAATCGATAAGAAATTTATGATATAAAAGAAAGATGTGTGGTTAAATAAATAACCAAGTAAAAATGAATTTGTATAAGATATGTTATTTGTAAAACAATGTTTTGTGAAGTTATGTTCTTTGTATAAAATGTAATATGTCTAAATTGAAATGGTTTAAATAACGCTACAATATGTAATATCATAAAAGCACTTATATATAGGAAGTACTAGCGGCGTATCCACCATGCTTTTATCATATTACACACTCCTCGTTATTTAAATCACTTACCCAAACAAATCACCAAAATGTCTTGCTTAAACTCATGTCAAAATGTTTATGTGTAAACAATGTCAAATGCCAAATGTAAATCATGTTCATGTATAATCAAACGTAATGTATAGTGAATAAAAGCATTTACTCAACCCTATAAGAAAGAAATGTACAAAACAATGTATTTGATAAATCATAATTTAAATCAAAAGTTATGTTTTGTAAAATTAATGCTTTATTGATACGAACATCTATGCGGTAATGTTAAAATGCATACATTCAAGCCTTGCGACTGTGGAGACAAACCTTTAAACAAATTAAAGGGTTATCAAAAATTATGAATATCGGATTCAATCATTTCCTACTTCCAAACAAACCTACGAAGCCAGAAATGGGAGTTGTCAATTCCTATGGTACCACTACTTACTACCGGGCGGCATGGCCAATGTTAATGAACGTACTTTTGTCTCGTTAAACAAACCAAATGTCATACCAAATGTAAGCATGTTATGTGAAAACAATGTACTAAATATGCTAAAAGAACATACAAAGTAGAAATGTAAAACAATGTGTCCATATGCTGAGTGAATATATGCAACAGAAATGCAATGTAAAACAATGTGTCCATATGCTGAGTGAACATATGCAACAAAAGTGTTTATGAAAAATCAATGTACTAAGTATGCAAAAATGAACATACATAGCATGAATATGATGTAAATCATGTACTATACGTGTACTATATGAACATAGCAAGGATATGATATAAAAACATGAAAAGCACGAAAGTAACAAGTAGGCACATGTGTTTCACCCCAAAATGTTTGAAAACAGTAAAGGAGGGGACTATGTACTCACTTGAGAATGCTTAGAAGTCTTTGAATAACAACCAAGCAATACTAGAAGGATGACGGAATCAATCGGCACCTAATATAGGTAACTACGTAAATAAACCGGACCTAAATCGGAAGATCGGATAAAATGAGGTTTCGTAAACCAAATGAGTATAGGAACTCATGTAATATGGTTTAACAAAGCCTACATTCTAAATCGAAACCTATTCTAAGTGCTTACGACCCATTACGACCCATTTAGGTAGCTTACGCTTCTTTAACGCGTCGTTCGCGTAAAACGCATTCGGACCGCCTAAATAGTCCTATGATAAGTATTATATGCCTTAACATGTCTAATAATATTGCCTAATCAGTTTAGATGTCAAAATTTAGGTTACATATGCTTAAAATGAATTTATGCGTAAAAGGGCATTTTGGTAATTTCCCTAAGGCATATAAACTACCTATCATACAACTAACTAAATGAAGTGACCATAAGGTATAACCTCGGAAGGTTATTCCCTATACAACTATGGTCACAAAATGTGTTTGGTCGGATCCTAATGATCGACCAAACGGGTCGGGTTCGAAAGTCTAAGCGGTTGTTTAGACCGCTTAAATCACGACCCTATATAAGCACTAAACTAAAGGGAAAAGATCAAATAGGAAGTTTATTTTGGCTAGGAAGTATAGGAAGCAATAGGATTAGGACATGTGGCAAAATTTAAAATAAAGAGGAAGGGTATTTTAGTCAATCTTATCCTTTTCTTCTTCCTTCTTCTTCCCATTAACATCAAAACCCACCATCTTCAACCATTTCTTCATTTTCTATCTCAATAATCACTACATTATAGTGCGATTTTCGTCACCAACCAATGATTCGAACACCTGATCAATGTGTTCTTCAGTTTTTTTTTTAAGAAAACCCAGTTTAATTTCATACAAAATCTCGTTTTTTCCGGTGATTTTGAAGATAATCACTCGATTCGTTCGATTCGCTCGCTGATAAGTGTTTCAATCATTCAAATTTTGTCAATCCTTGAAGAAACCGACTTCGATCCATGTAAGAAATTCTTTAATTTCATTTTTATTATCTGGGTTTTTGATTTAGTCATTGCGTTTTACGATCTTGGCGGGGGTCCGAGGGCAGCGCCCCTGGTAGCAGGGTCCCAGGGGCGGCAGCCCCTTGCGGGGTCCAAGGGGCAGAGCGTTATAAGTGTCCATTGCGATTAAATTGCTTTAATAAAAATGCATCGATTAAATTGCTTTAATACAAATGCATCAGAAAATTTAATTTTCCAGAAATTGGCTCATTTCGAAGACAGTAATTCGTAGACAATTCAGACAGTTCACAGACAATTCACAGACAATTCACAGACAGTTCACAGACAGACAGTTATATGTGTCCATTGCGTTTTAGAAGTAAGAGAGTTTTATGTGTTTTCTGGCTATTGCGTTTTAGAAAACACACATTTTTAAGTGTTTTTAGTCATTGCGTTTTAGGTAAAACACATTTTTGAAGTGTTTTTAGTCATTGCGTTTTAGAGAGAAACACTTTCTTTTGTTTTTTAGGCCATTGCGTTTTAGAAATGAGACATTTTTAAGTGTTTTCTGGCCATTGCGTTTTATAAATAAGACATTTCTTTGTGTTTTTGGTGCATTGCGTTTTAGGTAAAACACATTTTTATGTATTTTCAGTCCATTGCGTTTTAGGAAACAGACATTTTAAGTGTTTTCTGACCATTGCGTTTTAAAAATAAGACATTTGTTTGTGTTTTTGGTGCATTGCGTTTTAGGTAAAACACATTTTTATGTGTTTTCAGTCCATTGCGTTTTAGAAACTACACTTTCTTTTGAGTTTTTAGGCTATTGCATTTTAGAAATAACACATTTCTTTGTGTTTTCTGGCCATTGCGTTTTACAAATAAGACATTTCTTTGTGTTTTTGGTACATTGCGTTTTAGAAAAATGTCATTTTTAGGTTTTTTTTTTCCATTGCGTTTTACGCAACTGGGTTTTTTCCATTGCGTTTTACGCAACTGGGGTTTTTCCATTGCGTTTTACGCAACTGGGTTTTTTAAAAAAAATCGAAAATATAGCAATAGTATACTCGTTTTAAAGATAAAAAAACGCTCGTTTTTTTGGTGCAATTTTTATAAAAAAATAATGTCGTATGAAAGAGTTATTAACGTTTAAAAAATGGGGGGGAATTGGAGGAGAAAGAAACTATTACCTTGAATTGACTAGAATGCCCCCTAAACAAACTCACGCGCCTCTTTTCTTCCCTTCAATTTCCATCATTTAATCTTAGCCTTTGATTAACTAAATGGATGGTCAAGATCACTTCCTAGCCTTCTTAGACAAATAAACTTCCTATTGTATCTCCACCCCTAAACTAAAAGTGAAGAGTTAAACATGTTAAAACATGTTTAACTAAGTGTTGGTTGTCGAATCCAACAAATAAAATAATAAGAAAACCCACTAAACACACTAAAAATAGTATAAATGGAAGTAGGGTTCGTGTCCTCAGGGATACAGATTAATTAATTGATTATGCCAAAAACGTTTTAGACACAGATACGGTTGTTTAGAAAAGGGGGTTTTTAGTTTAACTAAAATGTAAAAAACAATTTATAATTTTTAAATTAAAGAGAAAAGCTAATGGAAGTGGTTGGAAAAATTCAGATGTTAAAAACTAATTTCAACACCAGGGCAATTTCTTGATTCGGTTCGACTTATGATCATTAACGGTCACGGTGCAATGATCCTTTTTAAATAATAGTTTGTATCGGCACTAGACGTCACGCAGTTCGGACCTCCACTCTATTTATTGTCTAACCAAACGCCGTTCGTTGATTAGAGCCAACCCGCTACTCTAAACTCACGCCGTTCGGATTTTAGCGTGCGGGTTGCGGGATAGAAGTATCAATTACAATCAAACACTCACGCCGTTCGGAGTGCCTAGTTATATTGTATGATTCTATAATAATTTTGGGTTCATAGACAAACTCAAAATATTATTTGTTCCTTGTGTCAAAAATTAAAACTTTATTAGGGTTCTAAAAATTGATTGAACTTTATTAGAAAAATTAATAAGTTGATCAGGTTTATTAACAATCTAATATTTTCCGGATCGAATCCGTATAAAAACAAGAATCATATAAACAAACCACTAAAATAATTGGATCTAACATAACCGTTTTACATAAGATTGTGAACCAAATCAAAGAAATTAAACCCCAATGTCGAAACTATAAGATTCTAGCCAGAAATGGTGGCTAGAACAATCAATGCAAATGCAAATACAAAATAAATCATCCCAAATTACAAACTTACGAAAATAAAGAATGCAGTTCTAGAAAAAATTCACCAAAGAGAAAAATGCCACTTTTCCTTGTGATTTTCGAATGCCAGTCCCCCCCTCCAAAAAAATGGATTCCCCTTTTTTTTTCTTTTTGTCCACTACCAGCCGTCCAAAGATGCCCTACTTTTCGTCCAGGTTGTTTTTTTGATGATGATTGTCATTCTTTTTTTTCTTGTGGACAGGCCTAAAGCCCACTTCAGCCCATTTGCTTTAGAAATAACCCAACGAGCCTATCTTCGATACTTGTTGGTCTCTAATATATTTTGCAATCAACTTCCTTTTATACCATCTTCAAAAGACACTTTAAATCATCAGCTTCATAGCGAATCCTTTCAAATAAATCCGCTTGTCGTTCCTCGCCATCACTCCATACATGCAAAAACAATTTAAACGAACCAAAGTAGATTCCATTCCACAAAAACAAGTGTTTCGCAAAATAATAAGGCATGACTATGAAATATGCATGATATGTAGTGAACTTTAACATAAATATGCTATAAAAACATGCCTAAAAATGCAACTAACAAATCTCCCCAAGCTTAAACCTTTCCTTGTCCTCAAGGAAGTCAAGAACAAGAATAAACCAAGAAATAAACACGAAAAATAATACACAAATGCATGCTTAATATTTTTTTTTTCAACCCGCTTCTTTTATTCTGGAAAATAAACTTGTAATGAGATCATATCTAACAATATCAACTCCTATTACATTCATTCGAACCCGGGAAATACTTACACGTGTAACCGCGATTGTTGATATTTTGTGTTCCTTTAAACTCAAACCCGCTTAACCACGACCATATGTTTTCTGCTTAATAATATACAAATTTACCAACATGGTTCAATCGTCCCCACGCCCAACACCTATGGCAACATCTACCCAACCTCACGACTTTTTGAAGATATCCAAAACCACACTTGATGCGACCATGCACCCAAATCATGACACAATAATTATTATTTTTTCCGTTTTTCAAGGGGTCGGGACTTTTCTCCCTAATTTGCTCAATTTTTTTTTTTATTTCGATTTCGATTTTTTTTCGAATTTTTGGCATACATTGTGCTCTTTTACCCCTTCCTTTTTCTCTTTTTTTTTTATTTTTTTTTAACTATAATAACCTATGAGGTCAATTTTTCACCTCTTTATTTTTTTTTTCAATGAAATTACGGAGGTGTCATGATATGGGGAACATGGTGTGTGATAGAGGATATGCAACTCAACCGATTTTTGGTCGGGATCAATCTTTGACCACAAGCATCAAGATGGGAAACTAAACACATATATTCAATTAAGGTTATTGCATACAACATTGGCGTTTCTAAGTTAGGGCCAAGCCTATCAACACATCCCAAATTATCTATGTTTTCTTCCCCAAAGTTACCATTTCACGCATAAGCTTTGACATGCTAGAAATCCTATCATTTCTCATTTTTCACAAATGATTTTCAGCGGAACAGAAACGGTTTTTTTTCTTTTTCTTTTTTTTTTTTTTTGCACGTATATACTCCCTAAATGCAATGATCGTGGAAAATGCAACTATTTACAAACTAAGGAATGCATGATAGAATGAGAATACGGACATTACCTCTAATCTCAACCTCCCCAAGCTTAAGATATAGCATCGTCCTCGAGGCTCGGAGATGAGTGTGTAAGGAATCTACTAAGGCGGCGGATCAATGTCATACGAATTTTTCCCAGCATCACTAATCTTGACAATTCACTTGAAGTACCAGATTTGTCTCTCCTCAATAGGATCCGCAATTCAACAAAGGTTGGTATCAAATATTTCATAAAAATATCTCATAATATCACAAGTTTAAAACCCATGAGGAAAGTATAGCTTGTCCAATACTTATCCCCATAAAAGAATCACAAATCAATTTTCTATTCACTTCAAAAATCACGGTTGTCAGTTAACACATATAAAATAAGTTCACTCAAGTCATGGTAGAGATGATTAAAATACCATCCTGCAGAATATGAAAACCCACCTGAGAGAGACGTACCTGATGTGTTGGTCGATGTCGGAGATACCTGGAGCGACGACGGTTCGGAGTTGATGTCAGTGAACGTCGGAGACGAGTCCGACGGCTGAAGACGAAGACCGGCGTCGATGAACGTCAGTGGTCGGCGATGGTTATCCGATGGCGTTGGGTGGTCAAGACGGAGAAGTGTGGTGTCGAGTGGCGGATGAGGAGGTTGGTGACGAGCGGTTTTGGTGTCCGACGGGGTGAGATGGAGAAGAGGAATTGCAGAGGGTGTGGGTGAAAGAGATGATGGGTTACGGTGGTGTGTGGTGGCTGTGGGTGGATAAGGGATCAGAGAATGTGGGGATGGGGATAGAAGCGATATCTTTTTTTTCTTTATCTGTTAGGCTTTTTTATTTCTTTATTGTTTTTTTTTTCAGCTTGTCTCTCTTTGTTCACAGAATGTTCACCCGGCCGGGTGAGAGTTTGACACGCCCGTGTCAAGGTGCTGATTAAATTCAACAAATTTTAACACGGCCGGGGCAAGGTTCTGAAATAAAAACTCACTTTCACACGGCCGGCCCATTTTTTAAAAATATCCAACCAGTCGGGTTAAACTTTTGACTAAAAAAAACAATTTTTTTTTGTTTTTATATTTTTTTTTTTTTGAAATTAAAATAAAAGAGAACCATACGAAATCACGGGTTGCCTCCCGCGAAGCGCCTTTCTTTCTCGTCTTTGGCTAGACTTGGACCTTATTTCGTTAGTCCGGTGCTTGCTCAATGCACGGAAGAAGCTTTCGAATAACACTTGGTAATTTCATTTTTGATGCTCTTTCCTTTGCTTTCTTCTGCGGCTCCATGAGGATCTTGACATCCATTAGATCCTCCCCAAGCTTGAACTTTTCAGTAAGTTCTTTTGTCGCTGCTTTATCAATACTTGTGTTTGACACTAATGCTTGAACATCATAGTTAGACAACTCAAAATATTCATTAGTCAGTGGTTCAATGACATCTATATAATTCAAATATGAGACATCACTTGGATAACGCATCGCATCATCTATATTGAAATTGATTACCTCCCCATCAAATTCCATAGAAAGGGTGCCGCTATAAACATCAATTTTTGTCCTTGCGGTTTTTAAAAATGGCCTCCCTAATAATATGGAACTTGAATTTGGGGCTTCATCACCCTCCATGTCTAGCACATAAAAATCAGCCGGGAATACCAATTCATTCACTTGGACCAAAACATCCTCTAATACACCTTTTGGGTATACTAAGGATCGATCGGCCAACTGAATTACCACCCCGGTCCTTTTTAACGGTCCTACATTAAGTGTTTTGAAAATAGAATTTGGTAGGACGTTAATAGAGGCTCCAAGGTCGAGCATGGCTCTTGGTATGTTAAGATTTCCCAATTTACAAGGAACCGTGAAAACAGCCGGATCCTTGCACTTTTGTGGTAGTCTTTTTTTGTAAAACGGCCGATATGTTTTCACCTACCTTGACAGTTCCTTTTAGCTTTTTCTTTGATGTGCAAAGTTCCTTTAAGAATTTTGCATATCGTGGAACCTGTTTAATAGCATCAAGAAGGGGAATGTTTACCTCTACCTTCCGAAAGGTCTCCATGATTTCCTGTTCCTCTCTTTGCTTTTGTGTGCTTCTTAGTCTTGAGGGGAATGGAGGAGGAGTGGTGAACTTCGCCTTGACTTCATCTGATTTTGGAGCCTCGGGTTTCTCTGTATCTTTCTTCTCAACAACGATCTCTTCTTCCTCTTCTTGCATTGTCGGACCATCAGGTAACAACACAAGCACCGTGCTTAGGGTTTGCCTCAGTTTGTGGAGGCAGTTTACCTTGAGACTCTATCTTACTCACCGAGGTGGCGAGTTGAGCCATTTGTTGTTCCAGATTCTTTATGCTAGCTTTTGTCTCTTGTTGGAACGTATGTGTGCTGGTTGCCAAACTTTTCACAATATCTTCTAAAGACATTCCCGAGCCACCCGCTTGTTGTTGGGCGGGTTGCTGTTGTCGAGGTTGAAAGTTTTGCGGTTGTTGATTACCTTGGAAGGTTGGGCGCTGTTGATACTGTTGAGGCCTTTGCTGGAAATTCATGTTGGGTGGATGTCCCCAATTTTGATTGCCCCGGGGTTGTTCATATTGTCTTGAATTTTGCCCCGGATAACCTCCAAGTGCTTGTGCTTGTTCAACATCATCTTGCAGTGTGGGACACATATAAGTGGGGTGTCCAAATTGTAGACAAATTCCACAAGCTCGGGCTTGTGGCTCAGCACTCTTGTCCTTGGTAAGTTGCATGACTGCTTTGGTTAACTCAGCTAGCTGGGTTTCGATGTGAAGAGTGCTCACTTCCTTGACTGTTCGTGGCACATCCGTGTACCACTCTTCATCCTGTGTTGAGTGCTTGGTGTCTTCAGCAATGGAGGTAATCAAAGCTCTAATTTGAGTATGTGTTTTATCGAGTATAGCTCCTCCACTAGACGCGTTTATCAAACGTCTCTCCATTGGTGCTAATCCTTCACAAAAGTATTGAAGGAGTTGATGCTCAGATATGCCGTGTTGTGGGCAACGAGCACACAACTTTTTAAACCTTTCCCAGTAAGTGTGTAAAGCTTCTCTTTTTATCTGCTTGATTCCGATGATCTCCTTGCGTAGGATTGAGGCTTTGACTTCTGGGAAGTATTTTTCAAGAAACAGCTTTGCAAGTTCATTCCAAGTAGTTACTGACCCCGGTGGTAGGTAATATAGCCATTCTTTTGCTGAGTCTTGAAGAGCAAAGGGGAATGCCCTTAGCTTGATTTGGTCTTCAGTGACGTTATGTGGCTTCATACCGGAGCACACAACGTGAAACTCTTTGAGGAACTTGTGTGGGTCTTCATTCTCTAGGCCTCGGAAAAGTGGCAATAGGTGAATGAGTCCGGATTTTAGCTCAAAGTTTTCCACAGTAGGGTAGTTAATGCAAAGTGGCTGTTGTGGGACATCACGAGTTGCCCACTGTCTAAGGGTTTGTTCAGCTGCCATTGTAACAGCAGGAATTTGCGGTTTAGGTGAGTTTGGTTCTTGGTGGGTATGGGTAGGTGAGTGCGGTGGAGTGATGGGTGTTTCTTGATGGGATTGTGATTCGGTTTCGGTTTCTGATTCACTTGACAAGAGTATGTCTTGCCAAATGTTGGTGACCGGAGGTGAAGATATAGAGGATGAGGAGCTTGCTAACTTCTTTCGTTGTTTTGCTTGCTTCCTTAATCTCTTTGTTGTTTTCTCGATCTCCAGGTCAATCTCGAGTGGTGTACCTGTACGCAAAGATCTTGGCATAAAACGGTTAAATTTGCCGTATCCCTGGCAACGGCGCCAATTTGTTGGTTGTCGAATCCAGCAAATAAAATAATAAGAAAACCCACTAAACACACTAAAAATAGTATAAATGGAAGTAGGGTTCGTGTCCTCAGGGATACAGATTAATTAATTGATTATGCCAAAAACGTTTTAGACACAGATACGGTTGTTTAGAAAAGGGGGTTTTTAGTTTAACTAAAATGTAAAAAACAATTTATAATTTTTAAATTAAAGAGAAAAGCTAATGGAAGTGGTTGGAAAAATTCAGATGTTAAAAACTAATTTCAACACCAGGGCAATTTCTTGATTCGGTTCGACTTATGATCATTAACGGTCACGGTGCAATGATCCTTTTTAAATAATAGTTTGTATCGACACTAGACGTCACGCAGTTCGGACCTCCACTCTATTTATTGTCTAACCAAAAGCCGTTCGTTGATTAGAGCCAACCCGCTACTCTAAACTCACGCCGTTCGGATTTTATGTCACACCCCTATTTCCACGTGTCACCGGTGGGCCCGGTGGGGGAGTATCGTGACGTGGTTGGCAACATAATAGTCAAACAACACAATATTTAATATGCACAACGGAAGCAAATTTAAAATATGATACAACCGAATTTAATATTGTAATATCAAAGTCACAATATCCGGAAGTTTATTCACAGTAGGATCGAAATTTAAATATGTAATTTATAGTTCAACAGACTTCAGGCATCTTAAGCTTGCGAGACTTCTAATGATGCTAAGGAGAAATCCCAGCCAATTACGCCTAGTACCTGCATTTAATCTTTTTGGGAAAATACGTCAGTTTATACTAGTAAATACAATCAAGTGACTCATTTTAAAAATGGTTGAAAATTGGTTTGGATGCACGTGGCATAAACATTTGATTAAAATGCACAGAGGCAAAATTAATCTTTTTAATAACTTGGGAGAATTATTTAATACTATAATCTTGTGAACGAATTACATGTTACTTGTGCGTTCAGTAGCCCGGATCTTGTCCGGGTTAAAGATCAATAGACACACCACATTTATTCTTTTGTGCATTGACGGGTGTACGCCTACACCCCGCGCTTAAGTCGTGGCCATTTCGTAAAAATGATGCCAGGGATATCCGGGACATGGTCATTAACCCCCCAAAGCCTTTAAATAAACAAGACTGTTTAAACGGGCCGATTAAATTATTCAATTAACCACCTAAGCGATGGAAGATTTAATGCCCGATCAAGCGGTTTGCTATATACCGTAACCCAAGCCCGTATAGGGAAAATAAGTTAAAAGTATTTACCTGAGCAATGTATAAATCACAATAAACAAAATGCACGTAGCTTTTACTGGTCCTCCTAATCTGGAACGAAGGTTTTATAATAACCTATTAGAATCCTAACGGGTCTTTAATTAAGCTTAAGCTTAGACCGGCTAGTTTCAAAGATACGGTTCGTACGCACGATTAAGCGAAGACCGGATAGAATGTGATTTAGACCCGACAAGTTTGAATACTTGTTTAATATGGGTTTATTATTCACATTCTGGATTTTGAGATAAAACCGTTAAGGTTTGACCCGTTTCGGCTAATTTATGTAAACTTGTTACATAAACCGAACCGTACGCGTAATAAGCGTGACGGGTATTCATGAGAGCTATATACAGGTTTCCTAAGTTAATTATGCCTCAAATATGTTGTGACATCAGTAAGATGTCTTTTATTATGCCCGAAACGTGTTTAAACACAAACTAGGCCCCGTAGGGGTAGTTTAGTCATTTAAAAGTTTATAAAAGAGTTTAAGTAACAACCTGAGTTACAGGTCTGATGTAATCAGCAAAAATACATAATTTGCTAAGTTATATCAGTAGGATAAAGCATATATGTGAATTTTATCATTTTTAACCAAACTATGCCCCGTAGGGGTATTTTGGTAATTTCACATAAGCCGAAAAAGCTCAAAACTGAAGTCTGAGTTTATCAACCTTTGCTTACTGTTAAAATATAATAATTTGCCTCATATATCAGTAGGTATCAACCCGGGTATGTCCAATATAATTTTAATACATACTATGCGTTAAAAACGCTTAATAAGGCGATTAAAGGCCATTTCCGGGTTCGATACTTAAATCTGATATTTTTATATTTCCAGAAGGCTTAAAATAATTTATTTATCATATGTGATCATTAGCAAAAGGTTTGGAGTCGTTTAGATATGTAAAACTCATTTTATGGCCCGTAAGGGCAAAACCGACAATTACAGGTTTAAGCCTACGACTACTAGTTATGCTCAGCCTAAAATTAATTAAAAATATTTAAAAATCCCAAAATAATATATTACATCAGTGGGTATTAAGTTTGATACCTAAAAGTAGGCTTAACTAGGCTATACGCTAATTACGCCGTTTTATTAACATAAAGCATTCATTTTGCGATAATGAGCATAACTCTTAATCTACAATTCAAACTGATGTCAAACTTTGCATACAAGTTTATATATCAGTAATTAAAGTTTCTACTCTTTTACATTTCCAAAAATCACGTTTTAAGGTAATAAGGGCATAATGGTCAACATATGAGCGATTAACGAAAACATGCATATTAATTGGATAACTAATGAACTGAGGTATAACATCACAGAGGGTTATTCTAACATGTAACCTAGTCCAATTAAAGCTCTGAGGCATTTCTAAAACATGCCTAAACGGGTCAGAACTGAAAGTCAAAGTGAAAGTCAAACTATGTGACTTTCGGTTCCGAACCGGGTCTAAACAGGAAATTGTCGGGTTGAACATGTTTATACATGTTTTTACACTTATTACCAAGTTATAACCATGATTCAACAGGTTTTATGTGATCTATAATGTTAATTATGCATAAATGGCATTTTAAGTATCCTGTTGACTTTTTAATAACTAGTTTGACCCGACTTTTGACCTAGTTAGAGTGGTAATCAGGGGGGAACCCTTTTAAGGGTTTATTACCCATATAATTACCAACTTATAACTACTTTTAATTCGAAATTTGACTGAGCTATCACTAATTAATCTCGAAGTCAAACCGTAATTATGACGGTTTGACTTTTAGCTAAATAACTAAGCTAAACTCAATTAAAGAAGGATTGGCAGACTTACAAGAGTCCTATGCACGAATTTTGATCACTTGAGGCTGCTTGATAGCTCCAGAAATGATCCAAGAATGCAGGAGAAGTTGTGAGGAATGTTTGTAAACTTGAAGGCCTTATATACTAGTTGTAATCACCATAAGATGTTGACAACTAAGGCTACAAGTGACCACAATTGTTCCACAAGTGTCCCTGGGGTCTAGGAACATTTTAGGGGTCGCCCAATAGTGAGAAATACCACTTAGATCGGTCACAATCGCGCATAACAGGCTGCAGCAGGTTTTCTGGTTGCTGGGCACTGCTTGCGCACCGTAACGATGAATGCTTGCGGTGCGCAAGGACATGCTTACGCACCGTAAGCTTATCTTCTTGCGGTGCACAAGGGTTCTTCAGCAGCCATTCTTTTGTTCTTTCATGTATTCGAAAGGGCAACCTCATAACTCGACCTTGGGACATCAATTATCAGTTAGGGACCTCCAATAAGTGTCTAATACAGTAACATACCCTACCACTTTGGTATGTTTCATTTGAATCCAAAAACAAGTACCGAAAATGAAGGTTTACCATTCTTTTCTTCGTGGGATCCTATCATGCCTTTCCAATTCATTATTGTCAACCCATTTCTGGATTTAAGACATAATAGATGTTTAATATATAAAAACTTGGGTCTTGGGGTTTATAGATGAGGTGTTCAGAGGTAAAAATTAACATGACGCCACTTTTAAATCCTGCCAAAACATCTTTATTTAATCCGGGTTTACAACGCGTTTTATCTTTCATGACACGTGTCGTTATTTCATTGCACACGAATTTTCGAGGTGTTACATCCTCACCCCCTTAAAATAAATCTCGACCCGAGATTTACTGAAACAATTGAGGGTACTTTTCTTTCATGGTGGATTCAACCTCCCACGTATATTCGGGACCTCTACGGGCATCCCATTTAACCTTAACAATAGGTATATGCTTCCTTCGAAGCTTCTTTACCTGTCGATCTTCAATCGACAAAGGTTTTTCCATAAACTTTAAGCTCTCATCTATATGCACATCTGTATGCGGTATAACCAGTGATTCATCAGCGAAGAACTTCTTCAGATTGCAGATGTGGAACACATTGTGAATTCCACTGAGCTCTTCTGGTAAGTTTAACTTATAGGCAACTGACCCGACGCGTTCGATAACCTCGAAAGGTCCTATGTATCTCGGGCTTAGTTTGCCTTTCTTACCAAACCGCATCACTCCTTTCCAGGGTGACACTTTAAGTAGGACTTTGTCACCTACTTCGAAGTGAAAATCCTTACGCTTTGGATCAGCGTAACTCTTCTGCCTATCTCGGGCAGTTTTGAGACGGTCTCGAATCTGGACAATCTTGTCCGTTGTTTCGAACACTATCTTTGGTCCTGATAATTGGACATCTCCAACTTCCGCCCAACAAATAGGCGATCTACACTTTCTACCGTATAATGCCTCAAAAGGCGCAGCCTTAATGCTGGTATGGTAGCTATTGTTGTAGGAGAATTCGATTAATGGTAGGTTCTTATCCCAACTACCTCCCAAATCGATCGCACACGCACGTAGCATGTCTTCCAACGTTTGAATAGTACGCTCACTCTGACCGTCGGTTTGAGGATGATAAGCCGTACTAAATTTCAAACGTGTGCCCAAAGATTGTTGGAAGCTCTTCCAAAAATGTGACGTGTATCTAGTATCTCGGTCAGAGATAATAGCAACAGGTATGTCATGTAAGGCTACAATCTTATCAACGTATAACTGGGCTAACATGTCGGAGCTATAAGTCTCCTTGATGGGTAAGAAATGTGCTGACTTAGTCAGTCTATCAACTATAACCCATATTGTATCATTGCCTTTCCTTGTCTTTGGCAACTTGGTGATAAAATCCATCGTCACCATTTCCCACTTCCACGTAGGAAGTTCAGGCTGTTGTAGCAAACCTGACGGTTTTTGATGCTCGGCTTTGACTTGCGCACATGTCAAGCATTTAGCTACATGGGTGGCTACAGACTTTTTCAAGCCTATCCACCAATAATTCGCCCTTAGATCCTGGTACATCTTATCAGCTCCAGGATGAACGAAATATTTGGAACTATGGGCTTCCTGGAGGATAACATCTCGTAGTCCTCCATAGATTGGAACCCATATTCGTCCATTCAATCTAAGGATTCCGTCCTTGCTAAGAGATAACTGCTCCTCAGTTACTCCTAACTTTTCACTAGGATAGTTAGCTTCCAACACAACTTCCTTCTGTGCAGCTAACAACCTTTCAATCAAATTATTCTTTATCTCCATGCGCTTAGCATTGATTCAGATGGGTTTAACCCTTTCCTTTCTGCTCAAGGCGTCAGCGACTACATTCGCTTTGCCGGGATGATACTTGATTTCATAATCATAATCATTCAAGGTCTCCATCCAACGGCGTTGCCTCATGTTTAATTCTTTCTGATTAAACAGATGTTGAAGGCTCTTGTGATCAGAATAGATCACACACTTGATTCCATAAAGATAATGCCTCCATAGTTTTAGTGCGAATACAACGGCACCCAACTCCAAGTCGTGGGTGGTGTAATTCTTTTCATGCACCTTCAACTGTCTTGAAGCATAGGCAATAACTTTGCCTTTCTGCATAAGCACACACCCCATGCCAGTGTGCGATGCATCGCAGTAAACCACAAAATCTTCTATTCCATCTGGCAAGGTCAGAACTGGGGCGTTGCTCAACTTTTGCTTCAGAATATCAAAGGATTCTTGCTGCTTAGGGCCCCAAATGAACTTTACTTTCTTCTTAGTCAAGGAAGTTAGGGGTGCAGCAATCCTTGAAAAATTTTCGATGAAACGCCTGTAATATCCTGCCAATCCCAGGAAGCTACGAATCTCTGTAGGCGTCTTTGGCTCTTGCCAGTTCATTACTGCTTCAACCTTAGCGGGATCCACCTGGATACCACACTCGCTAACCACATGTCCAAGAAATTGGACTTCTCGTAGCCAAAATTCACACTTAGAGAATTTGGCATAGAGTTTCTCCTAATGCAGGAGCTTGAGAATACAGCGTAAGTGTTTCTCATGGTCAGCTTGACTCTTCGAATAGATAAGAATGTCGTCGATGAAAACGATGACGAATTTATCTAAGTACGGTTTGCAAACGCGATTCATGAGATCCATGAACGCGGCAGGTGCATTAGTGAGCCCAAAAGGCATCACTAGGAACTCGTAATGACCATAACGAGTCCTAAATGCTGTTTTATGCACGTCTTCATCTCTAACCTTCAGTTGATGGTAGCCTGACCTCAAATCAATCTTCGAGAAATAACTTTCCCCTTGCAATTGATCGAACAAATCGTCGATTCTGGGCATAGGATACCTATTCTTTATCGTGACTTTATTAAGCTCACGATAATCGATGCACAGACGCATCGATCCATCCTTCTTCTTCACAAATAGGACTGGCGCTCCCCAAGGAGACGAACTAGGTTTAATGAAACCTTTTGCCAGCGATTCATCCAGTTGCGTCCTCAACTCCTTCATCTCTGTTGGCGCCAACCTATAAGGTGCTCTAGCAATAGGTGCGGCTCCAGGGATGATGTCGATTCTGAATTCCACTTGCCTATCTGGTGGTAAGCCAGGTAGATCTTCAGGAAATACTTCAGGATATTCAGAAATGACAGGAATGTCTTCAATCTTGGGTTTC
The DNA here is from genome assembly GCA_030545235.1 of Helianthus tuberosus. Lineage (NCBI taxonomy): Eukaryota > Viridiplantae > Streptophyta > Magnoliopsida > Asterales > Asteraceae > Helianthus > Helianthus tuberosus. Next base: position 26,307 of record JARYGA010001500.1, on the reverse strand, counting down.
GGCTCATCAAAAGTCACCTGTGCCATGTAGATGACACAACCCTTCTTCAAACACTTAGAAGCCTTGAGCATGGTCACTTGCTCAGGCAATCCATATCGTGTGTCTCCCTGAATAGTAAGTGGTTCCCCAGACGGAGTCTTGATCACCACTTGCTTTTTATTACAAACAATTTGGGCATGGTTATGCGATAACCAGTCCATACCCAAAACGATGTCAAAACCAGCTAACTTCAAAGGAAGTAATGACAAAGGAAAAAAGTGGTCCTTAATGGATATGAAACATCCATCTAATATGGTTGAGGCGGTTTCTAAGGTGCCATCAGCCAATTCCACCTCATACCTCACATTTAAAGTTCTAACAGGCAAGTTCAGCAATTTACAGAACTTATTATCTACAAATGACTTATCAGCTCCTGAATCGAAAAGCACTCTTGCATAAACGTCATTTATAAGAAATGTACCTGTTATCACATTGTCATCTTGAACCGCTTCCTTGGCATCCATTCTGAAGACCCTAGCATTCGTCTTCTTAGCCTCTTCAGGCTTCTTAGCATACTTAGGGCAGTTGCTCTTGATGTGCCCCTTCTCATTGCAACGATAGCACGTCGCATCTTTCAGATTCTTGCAATCCAAGGTTTTGTGATCCTTGGACTTGCATATCCCGCAAGCATAAGATCGAGACTGCGACTACGAGTTTGAATCTAGTCTGCACTTTCCAAAGTGCTGCTTCTTGCAAATCTTGCATTTGGGCTTTTCACCTGACTGGTGACCATCCCTTATTGACTCCGACCCCTTTTTGTTATCACCGTTTCCACGGTGTTTCTTGCTCGACCTCCGTGAGTTATCATCCTCACGTTTTCTCTTCTCCGCATCCTTAGTACTCAGCGATCTTTGCCTGACCGCATCCAAAGTGAGTGACAAGGATATATCTGCTACTGATTGGAAAGTGGTTGGTCTTGAGGCCTTTACGCTCGCCTTGATCTCGGGGGCTAAACCACCGATAAAACGAGCGATGCGTTTTGGTTCCGGGGTCACCAAATATGGAACCAACCGGGACATCGTGTTGAAGCTCGTTAGGTAAGCTTGACAGTCAAGGTTTGTCATCACCAATGATAGAAAGTCTGATTCAATCTTCTCAACCTCGTGCTGAGGGCAGTAATTTTCCTTGATAAGGGCAACAAATTGATCCCATGACATGTTGTACAATCGGATTTTCCCGGTGGCTTGAATCAGTGATCTCCACCATGCTAAAGCTTCACCCTTGAAAGACTGCGACACAAACTTGACCACGTCTTTCTCAGCACACCCGCTGCTATCAACAACTGTGTCCATCTCGTCCAGCCATGTCATACAGTCGATGGCTCCCTTCTCCCCAGTGAAATTTCGGGGTTTACAGGATACAAAATACTTATAAGAGCAACCCTTGTCACGGGGTCCCTGGTTTAGTATAACCTGCTGAGATGGAGCGCTGTGGTTCGAGGAGCGTCGATCATCATCTTTCTTCGGGTCGTCCTTCTTGGAAGGAGGCTTGCTATGAGCCACAGAATGTGTCTTGGGCTTTGAGTGAGGCGTGGATAGGGTCCTACTATGAGCCCCACTATATTCCTCGTATTGCCGTTCCAAGGCCCTTGTAACTGCGCCATCAACTAGCGCTTTCAATTCAGCACCCGTTAGAGTAACTCGGGCGTTATCGTTTTCCTCCACTGGATGGCTATTAATCTCATCAGAATCAGCCATTTAATTGAACTGTTACAGAAAACAAGAACAATAGTTTACTTGGGAGTTTATTATGGAATTGCCCCTTAGGGAAATTCATTAACCATGGTAAACAGAGACCATATTTGGTTAATTTATTAATCATATAAATTTAGGATTTCTATAAAAAGTTTATCCTAATTGTAAAACAATAATAGTTTTATTTGTTAGCACAAAAGGCCTAGTCACATGGACAATTTAAATAATAAGCAATGATTTCAAAGAATCAAGGCCTTTAAGGTTTAATATAGTTTATTACCTTTTTAGACAGGGTCCTAGACTATTCCTGTCTTTAGTCGCAGAGGACATTAGCTATAGCCCGTAGGCACTTCCCTTCTAAGGGATGTTCATAATATGATCATCTTATAGGATGATATAAGCCATGATTTCAGAGAATCGAGGCTTTAAGGTTTGAACCTAGTTCATTACCTTTTTTAGACAGGGTCATAAACTATTACTGTCTTTAGTCGCAGAGGACGTTAACTATAGCCCGTAGGCATTATTTTACCCACGTATGGTTAAAATATGATCATCTTAATTGATGATCTTAACCCATGATTCAGAGATCATTAAATTGGGTTTGGGATCTTTTAAAGAATCCATATAAAGATGACGTGTGTGATTTCTAACGAATCAAGTCTGCCAGGAGTGCTAACATGTTTACAGATGTTAACAGGGATTTGAATCTTTTAAACAGGTCTTACCATCATTGCCCGGTATTATAATGACCCGACGGCTAGGTTTCACTCTTAAGATTCGTATTTAATAATTACATGGGCAGATTATTTCAAAAGGAATGATTTTAATATATTTATTTCATTTATAATTTATATATGCACATAATGGCGAAAAATGAAATTTATATAACAAACATTCCATTAATTTATTATAATATTACATGCTGCCCTAAACGGGTCTTTTCAACAAACAATTACCCACGCAGGGGTCAATCAACATACTCGTCCACGCAGGGACTTTAAACAAACAAACTATTCCACGCAGGGACTTTAAGCAAACATCATACCCTCGCAGGGGTTAACGTAAACTAAACCCACGCAGGGGTCGAAATAAACACACATACATACCCACGCAGGGGCTTAAACAAATACAGCAATTACAGGCCCACGCAGGGGCTCAACAACAATTGGAAGGATTCAGTGATCCTTCTTATTCTTCCCTTTGATCAGACTTACTAATCCTTGGAAGAAGCTCTGTCTCTCCCAACGGTCACGGTGGAAGCCTCGCTCTACTTCATCCAACCTTTGTAGGATTTCCTCCCTTTCTGGGGGAGAAAACCATGGCGGCTGTGATTGCGTCCGGATAATAGGTCTAGGGGGTATCTGGTACCCCTGAGGCGGGTAACCTACTCCCCATGGATCTCCATAGGGTCCTTGAGTGTTGTAGTTTGCCGCTACCATGTAAGGGTCGGCCTCCGCGTAACCATAGTTGTTATGAGTCTGCGGTTCAAACGGGTTATATGCCATGGAACCCGTATATGCCGGAATTGGGTTGTCAAAACCCATTGGCGGTGGCTGTGGTACAGCTGGGTTGGAGGGTCCACCCATTTGTGGGTCCTCCTGATGTGGCGGATAGTGGCTGCCACTTGACTGGCGTGGGGAACTGAAATGGAAATATCCTCCCCGTGTAGACATACACGGTCCGGATCTCCTACGCCTCGGCGGTTGCGGAGGTGCCGGCTGCATTGGCGGCTGTGGAGGCGGTGGCGTGACTGCCACGAATCTGGAATCCACAGAGGGATCTTGTTGCTGTTGCGGCTGCTGTTGAGGAGGCGACGAATGGCGAGGAGGTGTAAAATACCACTCGTGCCGAGTGAACATGGCTTGGAAGCTGTCTAGACCAACATAGGGTGATCCATGGAAGGAAGATCCGTCGGAGATCTCGATCGGGTGGTTTGGAGTGCCACTTGCTGGTTCGACGGGGTCCGTATCCTCGTCCATGTCATCCGCGTGATCACCAGAGAAATGGTCATCTGGCCCCAGTGGGTTAAAACCCACGGGTTCTTGGATGTAATCGGCCGGGTTAAACCGGCCCCTGAACACAGGTGTGGGGTCTCCATAAGAATGATGAGATAGAGACCTTTGAAGCGGTATGTATGACGGTTGAGGATTGTCGGGCTCATAGTCCGGTGGAGGTCCAAAAGGGTTAGGAGGTGTTGAGCTATGTGAGACCGACCGTCTAGCCGGCTCAAAAAGGTTTCTCCGGTTCTGCCGGGGATCGTCGCTTTCTGTCGTAGATGGAGCTCGAGTATTCGATGGTCCAGCTTCGTTGTCATTAGGGGCGGTGATTGGCCCCTTTCCACGTCCCCTTCTTCTAAAGAATCTCGGTGGCATCTTGTTAATCCTGTCAATATAGCATGAGATAACAAAACAAAAATATATGCAAAATAAAGGACAACACAATCAAAGTGGAATTTGTCCTATGTTATATGTCTAGACTCGAAAGTTTAGAATTGTGCAATTGTGTAACTGAGATTAAACACAAAAGGCTAGTGTTTAATTCACTCAGTGTTGGCTCTGATACCAACCTGTCACACCCCTATTTCCACGTGTCACCGGTGGGCCCGGTGAGGGAGTATCGTGACGTGGTTGGCAACATAATAGTCAAACAACACAATATTTAATATGCACAGCGGAAGCAAATTTAAAATATGATACAACCGAATTTAATATTGTAATATCAAAGTCACAATATCCGGAAGTTTATTCACAGTAGGATCGAAATTTAAATATGTAATTTATAGTTCAACAGACTTCAGGCATCTTAAGCTTGCGAGACTTCTAATGATGCTAAGGAGAAATCCCAGCCAATTACGCCTAGTACCTGCATTTAATCTTTTTGGGAAAATACGTCAGTTTATACTGGTAAATACAATCAACTGACTCATTTTAAAAATGGTTGAAAATTGTTTTGGATGCACGTGGCATAAACATTTGATTAAAATGCACAGAGGCAAAATTAATCTTTTTAATAACTTGGGAGAATTATTTAATATTATAATCTTGTGAACGAATTACATGTTACTTGTGCGTTCAGTAGCCCGGATCTTGTCCGGGTTAAAGATCAATAGACACACCACATTTATTCTTTTGTGCACTGACGGGTGTACGCCTACACCCCGCGCTTAAGTCGTGGCCATTTCGTAAAAATGATGCCAGGGATATCCGGGACATGGTCATTAACCCCCCAAAGGCTTTAAGTAAACAAGACTGTTTAAACGGGCCGATTAAATTATTCAATTAACCACCTAAGCGATGGAAGATTTAATGCCCGATCAAGCGGTATGCTATATACCGTAACCCAAGCCCGTATAGGGAAAATAAGTTAAAAGTATTTACCTGAGCAATGTATAAATCACAATAAGCAAAATGCACGTAGCTTTTACTGGTCCTCCTAATCTGGAATGAAGGTTTTATAATAACCTATTAGAATCCTAACGGGTCTTTAATTAAGCTTAAGCTTAGACCGGCTAGTTTCAAAGATACGGTTCGTACGCACGATTAAGCGAAGACCGAATAGAAAGTGATTTAGACCCGACAAGTTTGAAGACTTGTTTAATATGGGTTTATTATTCACATTCTGGATTTTGAGATAAAACCGTTAAGGTTTGACCCGTTTCGGCTAATTTATGTAAACTTGTTACATAAACCGAACCGTACGCGTAATAAGCGTGACGGGTATTCATGAGAGCTATATACAGGTTTCCTAAGTTAATTAAGCCTCAAATATGTTGTGACATCAGTAAGATGTCTTTCATTATGCCCGAAACGTGTTTAAACACAAACTAGGCCCCGTAGGGGTAGTTTAGTCATTTAAAAGTTTATAAAAGAGTTTAAGTAACAACCTGAGTTACAGGTCTGATGTAATCAGCAAAAATACATAATTTTCTAAGTTATATCAGTAGGATAAAGCATATATGTGAATTTTATCATTTTTAACCAAACTATGCCCCGTAGGGGTATTTTGGTAATTTCACATAAGCCGAAAAAGCTCAAAACTGAAGTCTGAGTTTATCAACCTTTGCTTACTGTTAAAATATTATAATTTGCCTCATATATCAGTAGGTATCAACCCGGGTATGTCCAATATAATTTTAATACATACTATGCGTTAAAAACGCTTAATAAGGCGATTAAAGGCCATTTCCGGGTTCGATACTTAAATCTGATATTTTTATATTTCCAGAAGGCTTAAAATAATTTATTTATCATATGTGATCAGTAGCAAAAGGTTTGGAGTCGTTTAGATATGTAAAACTCATTTTATGGCCCGTAAGGGCAAAACCGACAATTACAGGTTTAAGCCTACGACTACTAGTTATGCTCAGCCTAAAATTAATTAAAAATCTTTAAAAATCCCAAAATAATATATTACATCAGTGGGTATTAAGTTTGATACCTAAAAGTAGGCTTAACTAGGCTATACGCTAATTACGCCGTTTTATTAACATAAAGCATTCATTTTGCGATAATGAGCATAACTCTTAATCTACAATTCAAACTGATGTCAAACTTTGCATACAAGTTTATATATCAGTAATTAAAGTTTCTACTCTTTTACATTTCCAAAAATCACGTTTTAAGGTAATAAGGGCATAATGGTCAACATATGAGCGATTAACGAAAACATGCATATTAATTGGATAACTAATGAACCGAGGTGTAACATCACAGAGGGTTATTCTAACATGTAAGCTAGTCCAATTAAAGCTCTGAGGCATTTCTAAAACATACCTAAACGGGTCAGAACTGAAAGTCAAAGTGAAAGTCAAACTATGTGACTTTCGGTTCCGAACTGGGTCTAAATAGGAAATTGTCGGGTTGAACATGTTTAGACATGTTTTTACACTTATTACCAAGTTATAACCATGATTCAACAGGTTGTATATGATCTATAATGTTAATTATGCATAAATGGCATTTTAAGTATCCTGTTGACTTTTTAATAACTAGTTTGACCCGACTTTTGACCTAGTTAGAGTGGTAATCACGGGGAACCCTTTTAAGGGTTTATTACCCATATAATTACCAACTTATAACTACTTTTAATTCGAGATTTGACTGAGCTATCACTAATTAATCTCGAAGTCAAACCGTAATTACGACGGTTTGACTTTTAGCTAAATAACTAAGCTAAACTCAATTAAAGAAGGATTAGCAGACTTACAAGAGTCCTATGCACGAATTTTGATCACTTGAGGCTGCTTGATAGCTCCAGAAATGATCCAAGAATGCAGGAGAAGTTGTGAGGAATGTTTGTAAACTTGAAGGCCTTATATACTAGTTGTAATCACCATAAGATGTTGACAACTAAGGCTACAAGTGACCACAATTGTCCCACAAGTGTCCCTGGGGTCTAGGAACATTTTAGGGGTCGCCCAATAGTGAGAAATACCACTTAGATCGGTCACAATCGCGCATAACAGGCTGCAGCAGGTTTTCTGGTTGCTGGGCACTGCTTGCGCACCGTAACGATGAATGCTTGCGGTGCGCAAGGACATGCTTACGCACCGTAAGCTTATCTTCTTGCGGTGCGCAAGGGTTCTTCAGCAGCCATTCTTTTGGTCTTTCATGTATTCGAAAGGGCAACCTCATAACTCGACCTTGGGACATCAATTATCAGTTAGGGACCTCCAATAAGTGTCTAATACAGTAACATACCCTACCACTTTGGTATGTTTCATTTGAATCCAAAAACAAGTACCGAAAATGAAGGTTTACCATTCTTTTCTTCGTGGGATCCTATCATGCCTTTCCAATTCATTATTGTCAACCCATTTCTGGATTTAAGACATAATAGATGTTTAATATATAAAAACTTGGGTCTTGGGATTTATAGATGAGGTGTTCAGAGGTAAAAATTAACATGACGCCACTTTTAAATCCTGCCAAAACATCTTTATTTAATCCGGGTTTACAACGCGTTTTGTCTTTCATGACACGTGTCGTTATTCCATTGCACACGAATTTTCGAGGTGTTACATTTTAGCGTGCGGGTTGCGGGATAGAAGTATCAATTACAATCAAACACTCACGCCGTTCGGAGTGCCTAGTTATATTGTATGATTCTATAATAATTTTGGGTTCATTGACAAACTCAAAATATTATGTGTTCCTTGTGTCAAAAATTAAAACTTTATTAGAGTTCTAAAAATTGATTGAACTTTATTAGAAAAATTAATAAGTTGATCAGGTTTATTAACAATCTAATATTTTCCGGATCGAATCCGTATAAAAACAAGAATCATATAAGCAAACCACTAAAATAATTGGATCTAACATAACCGTTTCACATAAGATTGTGAACCAAATCAAAGAAATTAAACCCCGATGTCGAAACTATAAGATTCTAGCCGGACATGGTGGCTAGAACAATCAATGCAAATGCAAATACAAAATAAATCATCCCAAATTACAAACTTACGAAAATAAAGAATGCAGTTCTAGAAAAAATTCACCAAAGAGAAAAATGCCACTTTTCCTTGTGATTTTCGAATGCCAGTCCCCCCCTCCAAAAAAATGGATTCCCTTTTTTTTTTCTTTTTGTCGACTACCAGCCGTCCAAAGATGCCCTACTTTTCGTCCAGGTTGTTTTTTTGATGATGATTGTCATTCTTTTTTTTTTCTTGTGGACAGGCCTAAAGCCCACTTCAGCCCATTTGCTTTAGAAATAACCCAACGAGCCTATCTTCGATACTTGTTGGTCTCTAATATATTTTGCAATCAACTTCCTTTTATACCATCTTCAAAAGACACTTTAAATCATCAGCTTCATAGCGAATCCTTTCAAATAAATCCGCTTGTCGTTCCTCGCCATCACTCCATACATGCAAAAACAATTTAAACGAACCAAAGTAGATTCCATTCCACAAAAACAAGTGTTTCGCAAAATAATAAGGCATGACTATGAAATATGCATGATATGTAGTGAATTTTAACATAAATACGTCAGTTTATACTAGTAAATACAATCAAGTGACTCATTTTAAAAATGGTTGAAAATTGGTTTGGATGCACGTGGCATAAACATTTGATTAAAATGCACAGAGGCAAAATTAATCTTTTTAATAACTTGGGAGAATTATTTAATACTATAATCTTGTGAACGAATTACATGTTACTTGTGCGTTCAGTAGCCCGGATCTTGTCCGGGTTAAAGATCAATAGACACACCACATTATAGAGTTATACACGGACAGGTGTACGCCTACACCCCGTGCTCAGGTCGTGGCCATCTCGTAAGATGATGCCCAAGGATATCCGGGACATGGTCATTAACCCCCCAAAGGCTTTAAGTGAACAAGACTGTTTAAACAAGCCGTTCAAATTATTCAATTAACAACCCAAAGATGTAAGATTTGATGCTCGATCAAGCGGTATTCTATATACCGTAACCCAAGCTCGTATAGGGAAAACAAGTTAAAAGTATTTACCTGAGTAAAGTATAAATCACAACTAGCAAGTGAAGGTAGCTTTTACTGGTTCTTCTTATTCTGGAACAAAGGTTTATAATAACCTATTAGATTTCTAACAGGTCTTTATTTAAGCTCAAGCTTAGACCGGCTAGTTTTTAAGGACGATACGGTTCAAACGCACGATTAAGCGAAGACCGGATAGAATGTGATTTAGACCTGACAAGTTTGAAGACTTGTATAATATGGGTATGCTAAACACATTCTGGATTTTGAGACAAAAATGATAAAGTTTGACCCGTTTCGGTCAATTTATGCAAACTAGTTACATAAACCGAACCGGACGCGAAAAGGGCGTTACGGGTGACCAAAAGAGTCATATGCAAGTTTCCTGAGTTAATATGCCTTAAATATGTTATAATATCAGTAAGATATCTTCTATTATGCCCAAAACGGATTTAAACACAATTTATGCCTCATAAGGGCATTTTGGTAATTTAAAAGATTATAAAAGAGTTTAATTGGAAATCTGAGTTACATGTCTGGTTTATACAGTAAATATATTTAATTTAACATGTTATAACAGTAGGGTATGACCTATATGTGAAACTTGTCATTTAAAACCAAACTATTCACCTTATGGGTATTTTGGTAATTTCACAAGGGCTTAAAAGGTCAAAATTGGAAACCTGAGTTCAAAAACTTGTACTTATTGTTATTTTATAAAAATATACTAAAAACATCAGTAGGTATCAACCTTATATGTTTAATATGGTTATAGTACATACTATGCGTTAAAAACGCTTAAAAAGGCGATTTGGAGCCGTTTCCGGGTTTGTAAAAGAAAGCTGATATTTTTATAATTCCAGAATGCTCAAAATATTTTATTTATCAAATAAAATCAGTAGAAAAAGGTTTGGGGTCAAAAGGATTTATAAAACTCGTTTTATGGCTTAAAAGGGTAAAATCGGTATTAACCGAATTAAACTTAGAGACCTATGTTACGCTCAGCCAAAAATTAAATAAAAATCTTTAAAAATCCCAAAATATTATATTATAACAGTGGGTAAAAAGTTTGATATTAAAAAGTGGGTTTAAATAGGTTATATGCTAATTACGCCAATTAATTAACATAAAGCTTTCAAATTACGATAATGAGCATAACTCTTAATCTAGACCTCAAACTGATATCAAATTTTTGGTGCAAGTTTATAAATCAGTAACAAATGTTTCTACTCTTTCACTTTTTCAAAAATCACGTTTTATAGTCAAAAGGGCATAATAGTCAACTTTAAGCATAAATCGGAAACATGCATATAAATCGGATAGGTGTTGAACCAAGTTGTACAATCTCAGAGAGTTATACATATATGAAACCTGGTCCAAAATGAGCTCTAAGACAGATATCAAACATGCATGAACGGATCAGAACTGATAGTCAAAGCAAAAGTCAAAATATGCGACTTTCGGGTCCGATCCGGGTTTATACTGAAAATTGTCGAGTTGAACATGTTGAGACATGTTCTTACATTAATTACCATGTTATTTTAATGATCAAACAGGTTGCATGTACCCTACATTGCTAATCATGCTTAAATTTGCAAATAATAATTCTGTTGACTTTTTGAAACAAGCTTTGCCTCGACAATTAACATAGTTAGAGTAGGAATCTGAAAGTACCCTTTTAAGGGTTTGTTACCCACATAAATACCAACTTGTAGGTACTTTCAATTCGAGAAATGACTGAGCAAATTTCGTTTAATCTCAAAGTCAAACTTAAATTACGATGGCTTGACTTTTGCTTAATTAACTAAGCTAGAACGAATTAGAAAGGTTTATGAACACTTACAAGAGTCCTAATTAAGCTTAGAGATCACTAGGAAGTTGGCTTGATGTCCAGAGAGCTCCAGAAGTTGTCTTGTGAATTTTGTGAATGCAAGTGTTCATTGTTTGCAACTTCAAGTCCACTTTATAACAATTTTGATCACATTTGATGTTGCCATGTGAGTCTACTGAGGTTGTAAGATGAGTCCAAGTGCCCCTAGATGCATGTAATTCCATTGGTGAGGCTCTGGGATCGGATACAGCTGGTTACAACTTGAAAACAGAACTGAACTGGCAGCTGCGCATGTTTTGTTCGCTGGTGACTTGTAGGCGGGCCGCTAAGCCCCTTAAGCGGGCCGCGTACAAGCTGGTAACCAGCTTAACAAGTTTTCATGTTTTACAATTTGGTCCTTGTCCTTTGATACGTGGTTTTTGCTATTTTCCTTGCACTCTAGACCCTCAAATCTGATTTTTAAGGACCTTGGGACATTTACAAACATGGTAAAGTCCTTGGTTAACTTTGTGCTTACCCGAAAAGTCACGAAACTCAACGTTAACGCATTTAACCCTTCGTGCACGGTTTTGATCATAACTTTCTCATACGATAACGAAACTTGATGAAATTTTTACCACATATTCTAGTGAGTATATTTTACCATTACAAGGCTTCGGGTTTGCCAAAAGGTCACTCAGAGGTATACTCTCAACATGTTGACACATTTAGCCCCTGTAGTTTGTAATTCCTCACTTTCTTTCATCTTTCCGCTTTGTATGATCCATGATTTAATCGTTTAAGATTTTAAACACCATGTAGGGTTATTGTAGAGCCTATTTATCCATTGTTGACACTTTGGACCCTTATATTCACATAGTTTCACTGTTTGTCAACTTTAGTCCCTCTAAAGTGCTTTTTCACATATTCAAAGCTTATGACACGTGTCAATACATTATTGGACGTAAATTTTCGAGGTGTTACATCACGTTGCGAAGTTCAAACGAACTTCATGTTGGCCATTGACTGGTCAAAGCAGAAAGTCAAACACTGTTTGACTTTCATGCTTAAAAATGCATAAAAGCATGAAAGAAACTTACAAGAGGTCCAAGCAATGAAGAACTTGATCTAAAATACTCAGGTATGAAGCAAATGCTTCAACTTAGAGTATAAGTTCAGATCAAGTGTGTGGAATGCAAGTCAATTCAAGGTGGGTTTATATAGAGTTTGGACCACCGTTAGGATCGTTCCTCAATTTACGAGCTTCAATCTTGGCCCTCCATGTGTGCCCACTGAATTAATATACTATGGGTGCCTAAAACCAACTCCAAATTTGAAGAAACCATGTCCAAAAACCATGAACCAGCTGCTGATTGCAGAAAAACAGTTTACTGATCTGGGCCTCTGTCGCGCCCCGTGTAAGATGAGGGCTCATCTTACGCGCCCCGCGAGAGCTGTCTTTGGCAGATTGACAGTTTAGGTCCCTGAATGTGTATAACTTGCTTTTTGATGCATTTTTGACACGTTTAAGGCCTGTTAAGCCATTTTCAAGGCTCTACAATGATGCCAAAGTGTAGGGGACATGAAACATGCTTGAAAACATCTTGGATGTCTGTTCGTTTGCCCGTACGATTGCGTTATTCGGTTAATTATGACGAAACACGAACGGACGCGAAAAACGATCCAAATTACACGACGAATGGATTTTTATCATGCCAATCACTAAAATAAAATATTTTAATGATTACAAAAATTTTTTGGATGTCCGGATACGTTCAGAACATAAGATATGCGCGTAAATATAAACTTATGTAATTTTTGACGCTTTTAGTCCCTGATTGACCAATAAGTTTGTTTTAGCACACCGAACCCCTCAAAGCCTATTTCTAAACTATGTAAAGGATATTTAGGGTATGTTTAACTTATGGTCGTGTTCTAGAATGTTCGTTACGGTACGAATCGGCATACTTTCGCAGTTTGTCGAAAATAGTCCCCGTGAGCGAATAAACTTGATTTTGCCATACCAAAGCCTTCAAAAATTATTTCTAAGTTATGTAAAGGTTATTTAAGGTATGTTAAGCATATGTTGATGTTCCGGAGTGTTTTTCGTGTTAAACTGATTACGTTTACGCATCGGTTAGCGTATAACTCTCTAGAAAACGATATAGAGTTTGAAATTGAACAAAAATCAAAACATGCAAAATGACAAACATAAATAAACAATCATTGGGGTCAAATAACATTGTTTTATTAATAATTGAACTATTCAAGGTTTTTACAATGATTACAAGCACATACGTCACACCATATCCTTACAGAGAACCAATACCACGTTACCTGAACCAATACCAGCCCTATTACCGCCAATGAATCAAGAGAATGTGGAAGAACTTCGCCAGCATGGTGAAGAGTTAGTTGAGGAGGGAAATCGGATTCGCCAAATAGGAGAAAAACTCATCTGGAAATATGACGAGCGTGAAATGCAGTACTAGAAGAACCAACACCTAATATATATATATATATATATATATATATAGATAGATAGATATGTGTGTGTGTGTGTGTAATTTTGTTACTTTGAAAAAAAACCACTAAAATATATATTATATATATATCACACACACACACACACACACACACATATATATATATATATATATATATGGATTAGGATCAAATACAAAGGATCCTAATTGTAAGAAGTGTAAGAAGGATTTATAGAGTGACAAGTGTCCAATAACCTAAAAAAACCCACTACACAAAAAAACCCACTAAAAAAAAAAAAAAAAATACTTAAACATCAACCACCACCAACATAAATAAACAAAAATCAAAACATGCAAAATGACAAACATAAATAAACAATCATTGGGGTCAAATAACATTGTTTTATTAATAATTGAACTATTCAAGGTTTTTACAATGATTACAAGCACATACGTCACACCATATCCTTACAGAGAACCAATACCACGTTACCTGAACCAATACCAGCCCTATTACCGCCAATGAATCAAGAGAATGTACCCACTACACAAAAAAACCCACTAAAAAAAAAAAAAAAAAATACTTAAACATCAACCACCACCAGCCCCCCCCCCCCCCCACATCACCCACCCCAAAAAAAAAAAAAAAAAAAAAATTTGGGGGGGGGGGGGGTTAGGTTTTTTTTAGGTTTTGGGGGGGGGGGGGGGTTAGGTTTTTTTTAGGTTTTTGGGGGGTGGAGGTTGGGGGGGGGGGGGGTTAGGTTTTTTGAGGGTTTTTTTGGTGAGGTATAGTTTTTTTTTTTGTTTTTTTTGCGGGGTGGGGGGGGGGGGGGTGGGGGGTTTAGGTTTTTGGGTGGGGTGGGGAGGGGGTGGGGGTGGGGGGTTTAGGTTTTTGGGTGGGTGGGGGGGGGGGTTTAGGTTTTTGGGTGGGGGGGGGGGTGGGTGTTTAGGTTTTTGGTGGTGATGTAGTGGGTTTAGTTTTAGGTTATTGGACACTTGTCACTCTATAAATCCTTCTTACACTTCTTACAATAAGAAGCCTTTGTAGAATAACTTGACCCATATATATATATATATATATATATATATATATATATATCGATGCATAATTACTAGTGTTTAAATTCCAGTTGTAATTTGTAATAGATGCATATATACAATATGAAAAGAGTAAGTCGCAATGATCGACGCTTTTGGTTTAATTTGCTGGAGTGTTTGTTTGTATTAAATTTTATTCTGTGATATTAATGCCTGATAAATGTTTATAATTCAGATGTTAAACGAAGTAAATCAGGAAATCCAGAATAACAATAATGGAAACCAAGTGGATAAAAGTGCCATTGAACCCATAGTAGCCCAAGGAATCATAGATGCCATGCCATATATTATCAACACTATTAAAAAGGCAGAAAATAATTCTGTAATTGAAAGTAAACGTGCACCCACTGAACCAAGTCACAATGTGAATGGAAATCACGGACCACTTATCCAAGCACCAATCCCAAAAAGAAGAAAAACCATCTCATATGGTTGTTCTTATAAAGAATTCTTAGCTTGTAAACCGCTCAGGCAATGAAGGAGCCATTTCAGCCTTGCGCTGGATAGAAAAGACAAAAGCAGTCTTAAAAATAAGTAAATGTGTATGGTTATAAGGAAGAAGAAGGTTCTCATATGTAGTTTCTGTCCCTAGGGTAGTAAAGTAGTTTATCATTTTGCTAACATTGTTGTAACGGCTATATTCAAAAAGGACTCGATTGATTCAAATTAAAAACAACAGGGATTTGATTGGTCAAATTAGAAAATTAGGGACTCATGGTGTCATTTGGGGTTAACCACGTGGACTCACTAAAAAAAATTAAAGAGTTAATTACGTTTTTGCTCATTGTGGTTTGTTGAAAATAACTATTACAGTCCAATAGTTTAAAATTGTTAAAAACAGTCCTTGTACTTTCACTTTTGTGTACATGCTCACTAATGTCATCCAGTTATTCTGTTAGTTTATTTGAAATAACCATAATGCCCCTGTTATGAAAATTAAAAATTACGTTTTTCGTCCCTGTGGTTTGCTAAAAATAACCATTACAGTCCATTAGTTTAAAAATTGCCAAAAACAGTACTAGTATCCCTCACTTTACTTTTCACTCTCCACGTTTCTTCAGAGATTCTACAAGAACATCACCTGCTCTGGCTCCACAATTCTGTTCCGACGACTCAGCTGTCACACCCCGACCCGCAGCGGATACGGTACGGGGCATGATGGATTGCCCATAGCTATTGACAGTATTAGAAGTTTAATTAATTAATTCATCCATATTAAATGTCACATATAAGCATATAATTTCAAATAAAATTCAATACAATATCCAAGGAAAATACGACGCAAAATTCCTGATTAATATATTCTAAGGCACAATCCTAGGTGTCTTCTCATCGTGCAATCAACATTGTGTACATGTATCATGTGTAAAATAAATTTAGGTTAACAATAGTTGGTGAATAGATCTTTGAGTTTAATTGAGAAAAAATAGTTTAGTTAATTTATTTTATAAAAAAATAATTAACATGCAATTTTAAGTGTATATGTGACATCTATCAACAATTCAACAATTCAACACAACCACATCAAACAATAAATCGAAACATAAGTAACGAAACAATGATGTGATTCAAGCCCCGAAAGGCGAAAAGCGAAACTATGAAACAATGATGCGATTCAAGCCCCGAAAGGCGTAAAGCGAAACTATGAAACAATGATGCGATTCAAGCCCCGAAAGGCGAAAAGAGAAACTACAAAACAATATGGTGATACCGAGTTTGACCCATGGCCGTGGGGAACCGGTCAGCTAGGTGGATCCATACGAAACCAATGACACAAAGCGATAGACAAGTAAGTGCACATATATGAAACGAGTAACGAAACATAGGATGCAATTCATGAGCACATAAAGACACTTTGATTTTCATGTTGAAATAAATAAGAAACATTAAGAAATTTTGACACATGATACACCCCAAAAAGTTAAAGGGGCAAAAAGGGGGAAAAGTAAGATCTACTCATAGTTTGCATTCCATTAATCCTTAGTGAAAAACCGCACGAGAATAAGGAGCATATCCAAATAACAAGCGTGATTCAACCTAGACAAACGAATGTAACAAGGAAAGGGTAAACGTTACACTAGGCATAGCTAAATGAATAAACACGATTTGTTGGACTCGTTGGGCCTAACGAGCCTCTACAAGGCTATGCCAAGCCTAAAGGCGAGCCCCTAAACAAGGCTACCTAAACGAGCCTAATGCTCCTTAACTAAGAACCCAAATTATACTAATTAAACTAAGAAAGAAATAAATAATTAAATAACGAAAAGGAAAGGAAAATTACTGAAAAGAAAAATTTACAAATGAGAAGAGCATGCAGGCTGCCTCCTCGTCGAGAGCGGAAATAAAAACTACGACGCACAACACCCAAAAGGGGTATTGCACCGGTGGAACCACCAAATTTGGTTATTCCACTTGGTTATACTCAAACTAGTTGTTGCAAGCTATAAGGAACCAATAAAGGGTATTTATAGGTGTGAAAGGGAGCACAAAATGGTATTTGGAGCGATGTGGGACAAATTTAAAATGGGGTTTCGTGTCTTTCAAATCAACAACAAACACCAAACTTGTTTTTGTGATTCCCACTTCGTTATAACTCCGTTTCGTGTACGGTTTTTTCCTACGTTCATTATTTTCGTAGTATTATCATATGGAAGAGAGTAATCCAACATTCATGGTGTCAAGAATTGGGCTTAAACCTTGGATCTTGATGCGGGTCACGGGTTACGTTCTCAAACTTGTGTTTGTGTTTTCCATTACGTTTGGGCTCAGTTTTATGCACCATTTGAACCTACTTGCTCCTTAGTATACCAAGTATATCTTGGGGCTTTGAATGGACCAGAATGATAAGTCAAGGATGGAGAAAAGTTGGCAAGAAAGTCACCCGAAAGTCATCTTATGACAAAACTAAGAATGCAACATGTAGAGCTTCTTACTTGTTATCATTTACATCTAAACCCTCCAAAACACAATATCCTATCTTAAGGCATGTATATAATGAATTTTAGATGATAAGAAGGTCAGGATAATAGTGTTAGGTGCGTTCAAGAAGTCTCCAAAGTTTTAGATCAACTTTAGGAAATCCTTAGTCTTAGACCTTGAGATATGGATGGTTGCTTCAAAATACATGGAAATGAATTCACAAACTTGTATAAAACATGTATATGACTATAAATCACCAGATATGATAACATGTATGATCAAAACATTGAATCCGAGACATTTTATTGCTTAAACATTAAATAAAAATACATGGAATATGAAACGGTTCTGATTCTAGGATTCGTTTTTCACAGATGTTACATTAGTTTCACCACTGCTCCCCTTTGTCGTATCAATGTCAACCAGATCTCCTTCGTCACCTCCACCGGCATGAGATCTATCTCCGTCAACCGATTACACCAGAATCGAAATCGTCAACCACCTAACTTTCCCGCATCACAATCGAAATTGCCGACCACCTAATTTTCCCCATGATAATCGACGTCAATGGGAAAACTTGAGGTCTACCCGAATAACTTGAGGGGAGGAGATGAAGTCTGGCGGTGCCCTGTGTAGTGTTCGGAGTTAGTAAAATTCATCGGTAGAAACGATGATTTGTTTGAAAAGAATGACCATTAGGTGTGAGGGTAGGGGTGGGTGGTAGTTTGATGACGGTGGTGGGCAGAATGGATGGTGGAGGTGGTCATCGTTCAGGTATATGTGTGGTGGTGGTAGAAGATGTTGAAGATGGATGAAGTGGAAAGGGTGTAGAGCCGAAACAGGTGATGTTCCGGCTGGATCTGAAGAAACAGAGAGTGTGAAGAGTTGAGTGAATGATAGTAGATAGATGAAGTTGTTAACCACCACTGTTGATGTGTTGAAGGTGGAAGTTGTGAAAGTACTGGTATTGTTTTGACAGTTTTTTAAATAATGAACTATAATAGTTATTTTCAACAAACCATAGGTACGAAAAGCGTAATTAACTCTTTATTTGTTTATATTGTACTTTAATAACATGAGCATTATCATCATTTCAAATAAACTTAATAGAATAATTGGATGACATTAGTGAGGGTGGACTGTAATTGTTACAAAAGTGAAAGTGCATGACTGTTTTAATAATTTTTAAACTAATGAACTGTAATGGTTATTTTTAACAAACCATTGGAATGAAAAACGTAATTAACTCTAAATTAAAATAGGAAGGTGACCACAATTTACTGTTTAAAACTTCATATATTGCCTTTATTTATAGACTTAACGTCATTATTGTAAAAATATTGTTTTTGTAATTATGGTCAACTTATTAAAAAATGGACTAACATTTGCATCTTGTGGTTAACCTGCCATTTATGCTTTGCTTCTTAGGTTATACGGTGTGGGATAACGCCCCTAAGGGCCTTATCACGTCACATCAACTCCTCATATTCGCCATATAAGCAAAGAGGGTAGAGGATCCTGTAAAAAGTGATCAAAGTGTGAGAAGTGTGAGAAGTGTATTATAACACTATATAACACCATATAAACACCGTATAACAATATGTAACACCATATAATACCATATAACACTATGTAACATTATATATCATTATATAACAAATATAACACTATAGGTTGTCTGATAGCATGTCTATGATAGATGTATAGTGTTATATTTGTTATATAATGATATATAGTGTTATATGGTGTGACATATTGTTATACGGTGTTTATATGGTGTTATATAGTATTATATATAGTGTTATAATACATTTCTCACACTTCTCACACTTTAGGCCCTTTTTACACTATCCTTACCCAAGCAAAGAGCTTTATTGTTAACTTGCACGGTTTGGAATAACTATAACCTATATTAAAAAGGGGGAAATCTAAATAATACCAAATCTGATTGATTTACGGAGGTGGGCCCCATGGCTTTCTTCCTCTCACGCCCGCTATTTATTTGACGGAGGTAAAGGATAGCATTGTCTTTGGCGGAGACAGGGTGATGTTCGAGGCGCCATAACTCCGAGCCTCCAACGTAGTTACAGGCGCTACCCCACATCGTATACCTTATAACTAACTTTATGTTTCCAAATTTTCAATACAATCAATCAGGTAACATTTTTCATATTTTATTTTGAATAAATGCCACGTGCCCATGAATGTGTGCGCGTCTCAAATTTCTAGTTTGCCAGCTGCGTAACAGATGGCTATTTGCCCACGTGTCGATATGTAACAGGATAGTGATTTAATTTTTCTTCTCTTTCGATCACTCTCTCCTCGAGTTCATGACATTTGACCACCGCCACCACCATGGCCTGTCACCAGCACCAGCCAAAGGGCTTCCCACCACAGCAAGTTCCACCCTCAGCTCGCACATCTCCGAATAAAACCGACACCACTTGCATAATCAACGAAGCAGGACTACCTCGGTAGCGTAGATTCAAGTGAGGTTGTACCGGAGATGACGAACTCCTTCCAGATCTGGTGATTGATCTGTGGTTGGTGTTGTTTGGTGATCGTAGTGATGAAATTCGTTCGGATATAGTGCGGCGGTGGCTTCGTGGTGTGACTAACAGAGAAATCGAAGTGGATATGAGGCCCGGATTTGGAGATGGAGCTGAGTAGAGCGGCTTCAAGGAGATAACAACATACACAGGCCGTGATTAAATGATGACAGTAGATAGACAGATAGAGATAGAGGAAAGTGAGAAAAAAGGGAGAATATTATGTATTGTTATTTATGTCAATGATGGTTTACAGCTGTAAACAATTATTACTTTTCAACTAAAAGAAATCAAATATTTATCATCAGGTTTTATAACCAAATTAATTAAATCAGAAAACAAATAAAAGAAACCATATAGGGAATAAATTGAATCACGATAATTGATTATAATCTATCTGAACTATTCGATGTAAAGTCCTTAGGCCATGTGTAGTCATAACGCCCTTTTGTGGGCGTTATGCGACACGTGGTGCGCCACGTCAGCGTGTGGGCGTTATGGGGCCTTATGCATTTTAAGCCCGTAGTCATAAAGCCCCCATCTAATCATTACTCAATTATTAATTTCTAATTTTTTATAATTATTTTCTAACTTTATAAAATTAAAATTCATTTCATTAAATTAAAAAACATTACACTAAAATAAATAAAAAAACATTACACAAAAAAAAAAAAGATTACAATAACATAAAAAAAACAACACTTCAAATATTATTCTTCGCCTTCATTTTCGTTCTCTCCTTCTTCCTCTTCGTTTTCTCCAGCATCCAAACCTACATCTTCAAGGTTCCCGTCTTCGAATTCCTCAACACCTTCTTCCTCGGAATCTTCTTCGTCGTCATTGTTGTATCGAATTGGGCGAATCGCCCAAGCATGCTCAACCAAATCCGCCTTCAACGTGTTATGTATTTCCTTAGATCGCAATAGTTGAGCATTTGCGAGTCTCTCTTCCATTGTTGTTTGGGTTCCTTCGACTAAATCTTCCGGAATGTAGTTTTGACATATCGCTTTTCCATCATCCTCAATGATCATATTATGCAAAATGATGCAAGCATACATGGTCATTCGTATTCTATTCTTATGCCACATGCGACAAGGATTTCTGATAAAATGCCATCGTTGCTGTAGAATCCCAAAACACCTCTCGATATCCTTTCTTGAAGACTCTTGTAATTTTTTAAAATACGTTCTTTTCTCATCGAACGTTTCAGAAAACGTATCATAAAAGTACACACACTCGTAACCGCTTCTTCCTCCTCCGCGTCTTCTTCGGGTGAAAAAAATCTTCGGTAAATATCGGTGAACGAGTCTTCCGACGGGGAACCCATTTTTTTAATAGGGTGGGAGTAGCTTCAAAACTTTTTAAAAAATATATAGAGAAGGAGAGGGTATTTGAGTATGATTTGTTAAAAAAATGGAAGAGTTGGGAGTTATTTATAGTGTGTAAATAAAAAAAATTGATTTTTTTATTGAATATGACCGTTTTTTAACGGTCAAAATTATTAAATAACATTTCATCAACGCGCTATAGACATCGCGCCTCCGCCAATTTTCCGATCGATGGCGCCCTCCGTGGCGGTGTGCCCGGCGCTATGCCGGCGCTATGAGGCATACCGCCCCCCACATGCCGCCCACTACACATACCCTTAAGGGTGTAGGGTGTAGCTTATGGCGTAGGATTATTGAGTCTTTGCATTCAAGTCGGGTGGGGTGGGATTGTTTCCATTTCAAAAAAAATTCTTAATGGGGCCTGGAGTAATATTGTCAAAGTAATATCTAAGACGGTGGTGGACGGCATCCCGATCCGGAATTGTTTCAAGGGTGTCATTGGCAAAGGGGATAGCATAGCATTCTGGCTCGATCCCTGGATTTCTAATGAACCCCTTAAATGTAAGTTCCCTTACCTCTTTAAGCTGGAAGTTAATAAAAAATGTACGGTTCACGGCCGTGTTCATGGATCTGGGATTTATCGGGTTCTGCTTTGGGAGTGGAAGTCCCAGGTGCCGGCTTCCCTCTCGAAGATGTTGCTCAGCTTCTAGCTATTTTGTCGGATGTAAGTATCTCGACGGTTGAAGATAGGTGGCTTTGGATAGGTGGAGAGTGTGGGGATTTCTCGGTTAAGGGGGTTCGTAACTTCATCGCGTCTGGGTCATACCCGAGCAGCTACTTCGTTATGGAATGGTGTAGGTGGATTCCCCTTAAAGTTAACATTTTTGCCTGGCGTTGTGAGCAGGAAAGGATCCCGACGCGATCCGCCCTCCGTTCTAGGAACATCGGAATCGATAACGAGTTGTGCCCCCATGTGCGATTGGTTGAGATGGCATGGACCTCACCACACACACCCCCTCTCTCTCCTTCCCTCCCTTCACCGCTTCGGCAACCGGTCACCAAATCACCAAACTTACCGATCGGCAAAATGGGTCGGCGGTGGTGTTCCCTCTCGGCAAACCCATTTGCCGATGGTGTTTTGCCGCCCACTCCCCATACCCTAAAACTTTTTTAAATTATTTTTTCCTTAAACTACCTCTTTTACTTATTTAAACTACTCTTTTACTTATTTAAAATAACTATGAAAAAAAATTATATGGTTTTTGACCGGTATAAAACATGTGTTGGTATTTTTTTATCATGTTTCTTTTGGTTGCTACACTAAGTATCGGTGTTGTAAAAAAAATAAACCAATACTAAACGAAACCCCGCTGCGTAGCGCGGGAAATATTTCTAGTTAAAAAAGAAAACAAAAAAATATGGAGGAAATTTTTGATAAAATGCAAACAAATATCCTCTCTATAATTATGAGGTAATTGTTGAAGATAAACTTATGTTTCTGGTTTGCAATTTAAATTTATAGATAGCTGTTTTGATATTTATAATAAGAACGAAACCCCCCCCCCCCCCCCCCCCATATTCAGACTACTACTGAAACTTGCTAAACAACACAACTTAACTTATTAGAAACTTGCAATTTAAAATTTAAATTTATAGATAGCTGTTTTAACTCGGGTGATTCTAATCACTAACCTATGTTAAATTTCTTAGTTAAGTATATGTTAGAATGTATATTTTACCCATGTTCTAAGTAATAACATCTTTTAGATCTTGATCGACCCATCATAGTTTCAATTAAACCTTAGAGTGTGTAGAGGAATTTGGTGTCTCTTTTCGTTGCAATGTAGCAAGTTCAGATAATTGAGATTGAAGTTGAAAGATGAAACCCTAGAGAAGTTGAATGGAGGTTGTGGATGATCTTGCTGCAAATCTAATTGGGGTTTAGATGTGCAGCAGATCACAATGGTGGGTGATGGTTGTGTGGTGTTTCCCCTTTTTGTGTGTGTGTTCAAAGACTGTTAATAAAAGTTTGATGTATTTATTATTGGTGGTTGTGGAATGTGGCTATTGGTGGTGGCTGGCGGTGGAGATGGTGATTGTGACTGTTGGTGGCGGGTGGCAGGGAGATGACAATGATGGTAGGGATCATTTAATAAAGAGGAGGAAGAAGATGAGGATAAAACAGACATTTTACATATACTTAATTGAGAAATCTAACATACCTTAGTGATAAGGATCGTCCGAGTTTAAAAGTTACAACCACCGAGACCAACTCAGTAATTATTGAAGTCTTGGAACAGACCAACTATGCAAGAATAGCAAACCATGGGGACCAACCAAACATATAACTCAATAATAAACAAACTAGTACGAATCAAACTCAAACTCTAATACTTCAAATCTTATCAATATTAACTTCTTGTTATAAACCAGACATTTTAGGCCCAACCCATTAATTATGAGCTTTAGGGTTTATGGTTATGTTTATCTCTATATATTGTAATGTTGAATATTGTGAAGGATTGAACTAAGTTTTATCTCTTTTCTCTTTGGTTTTTATCACGTTATCAGCACCCTTGCTCTCCACTAGACATCAATCGGCAATCGGCAATCAGCATAATCCGGGTACAGAAACAAAATCGAAAATATCTCAATCCATTAACATGTTTAAGAATCGAATACAAAGTAAACCATACCTTCACAGTACATCACAAAATCAACTAATTACATAACACAAACCCGCAAGTTCTCTGCCGGTGTAAACCATCGTTCTCTTTCGGAGCGAAAGTACGTTGTCTTAACCATCGGAGCGAACCGCCGACGCCTCAATTGTCGGAGCGAACCGACGCCGTCTCAACCGTTGGAGCAAAACGCCGCCCTCTCAGTCGTCAGAGTAAAACTTGTGTTGACGAACAATAACCGCAGCCATAACCGTCGTCGGTCTCCCTTTTCTTAACCATCGCCGCCACCGGAAGACCTAGTGACATCCGGAATTTGTTTCCGGCGAAACCGCCGTGACCTCTCTTCGATGATACCGGCAATCTGGTTACTATCTTTCATCAGGCCTCATAACTTCCATAGATGCCACGCCTACACCACTCTTCGCCGTACTGTATGCAGCCCCCATACATGAGAAGACGAGTGCAAAATTGGCACCGAGAAATCCGAAGAAAGGTTGCAGTTTCATCACTGCTGAATCGGCCATTGTAGAAGGAGATCGGGAGTGAAATTGATGGAATTCAGATCGGAGGGAGATGTGAAGTTAGGGTTAGATCTCTGTGTTTCGATCCCAAATAAGTAGATGTGTTCGATATCTTTATGTATTTTTCCTCTCACTTTCCTATACTATCGGTTTTGAATGAAGATGACATTGATAATCTATATGGAACCATTCTGTAACATTATAACTATAGAAAAAATAATAATAATAAAATAAAAATAAAACCTCGATTTCTGATAAGATGGAATGGATTACAACTGTTATTAATATAATATTATATCAACATATTCCTACACTTTCGTTTTTTTTTTTTGAGTAAAGATAGAATGGAATACAACTGGTATTATATTAATGATATAATATCAAATTTGGTGTAATCTTAATTTTTAATGAAAAAAAAAACTCATACAAACTCATCACTAAATATGAAATACATATGAAAATTGTTTTCTTGAATAGAACCTGAAGTTCTAATTATAAAGAACCCGAAGTTCTCCTATGGTATCCATTATATACACATGCTCGTTATTAAATGTATGTTTCTTTCATTTGTAGATAAAATGTCGAACTTATCAAAACTTGAATTCACCGCACTTGACATCTCGGGTAACAACTACCTCCCATGGACTCTTGATGCTAAAATTCATTTGACGGCAAATAATTTGGGGGAGACAATTATTGATGGTAATCAAAGTAAACCTCAAGATAAAGCGAAAGCCATGATATTCCTCCGCCATCATCTTCATGAAGATCTAAAGCGGGAATATCTAACTGTTGAGGACCCTCTTGAATTATGGACAAACATCAAAGAACGTTTTGACCACTAGAAGTTGGTCTTACTCCCTAAAGCCCGCTATGAATGGCTTCATTTACGACTACATGATTTTAAGACCGTCAGTGAGTATAATTCTGCCCTGTTCCGCATTACCTCTGAACTTAAATTATGTGGAGAGAAAATTACGGATGAAGACATGCTTGAAAAAACTTTCTCAACGTTCCATGCCTCAAATATGCTCCTATCACAGCAATACAGGGAACGTCAATTTACTAAGTATTCTGAATTGATATCATGTCTTCTGGTAGCGGAGCAAAACAACAAGATCTTACTACAAAATCATCAATCGCGACCTGCCGGTGCAAGCCCATTCCCTGAAGCGAATGTGGCCAATTAGCAAAGCGGACGAGGTAGAGGTAGAGGCCGTGGCCCCAGCAGAGGTCGTGGTCGTGGTCGAGGACGGGGATATACATGGTGTCGGGAGTCCCAGAACACTAAAAATAGCGGTGGTGAATCGAGTCGACACAATACGGGGCGACCTTCGAAAGGGAAAAGTAGCGGGAACCAAAGTAACATTTGTTATAAATGTGGGATGTCAAATCATTGGTCCCGCACATGTCACACCCCTAAACACCTCGTTGAGGCATATCAACGCATGATGAAAGAAAAAGGAAAGAATGCTGAAACTAATCTGATTGAGAATGCACCTTCAGCCACGATATCAGACGTTCATTTGAATGAATGTGATTTCATTGAAAATGTTCGTGATGTTTAAACATATTTAATGTACCTTTTATGTTTTACTTTTCACATTGTGACCTTGGTATTTGGTTTGGTTTGAAACTCTTGAAATGCTTTATTTTTACTTCTTTGCATTAATTTTTATTTATTTTTTTTCTTTTATTTATTTCCTGAAGAAATGTGCATGCTAGC
>JARYGA010001499.1:0-31557 GCA_030545235.1 Helianthus tuberosus | reverse complement strand
ATTCCGTCAACATTCAAGGGGGAGTCTGTTAGTGCAGTTGTCTGTCGACTTCATCTTCGTTCGAGTCTTAGATTAGTAATGAAAGATCAAGTCACGCAGTTCGAGTTAAATAGGAAACAAAGGTGAACAAGCCAGTTCAAACGAAGTGGACAGCTCAAACGAAGTGGACTGTTCAAACGAAGTGGACAATTCAAACGAAGTGGACTGTTCAAACGAACTGGAAATGCCTGTTCAAACGAAGTGGAAATAGTATAAATATGTGACTTGAGTTTTTCATTTGTAACTTTCAGATTCCGGTAGCGAAGCTCTGCCGAAGTGTCTTCAAGTCTGTAAATGCGTTATAATCAATACAAGAGACAGTTATTAGTGAATATCAAGCTGAAACAAGATCTGATTCATTGAATTCCGCCTTTGAATCAGTTTAGAGCTCTTCTGAAGACTCGTTCAGATCGATTCTCAATCCTACATATATACAAAAGTAACCGTGTCTCTACACGCGTCTCCAGAAACCCTAACGCTAACAGTGCGATAGCTCCTCCATAAAACCATAATAATGCCTGATCACGTCCTTGACGGAACTCCGTATCTGTCTGTCTCTCCTGGCCCCTCATCATCGCCTGCTGGATAACTATAATATGATCATACAAAGCGCTACGATGATTTACTTCCTCTGTCACTGCCACAGTGAGTGCTACCAACTGCTCAATCACATATCCTATCCAACTCCTACTCCTCGGTGACTCGGGGGGTTCCGCTTGGGGTGCTGGGATACCGTAAACTGGCGGAGGGGAATCCTCTACAGGATGTGAAGGCCCACCCGGCTCATATGTATGGTAGGGTGAGGATAGTGTGGATCCGTGCATCGGATCAAGGAACCTAGCTGTGATTGTCGGTCGAAATCCTGATGAGGTAGGGACAAGTGGTGAAGTGGGAGGAGTAAAAACTGGTCCTGGCATCGGCACCCCCATACGCGCTATCTGTCTAAATCTAATAGCAGGGGGAATGGGTAGTTCTGCTAAGCCAGGTGAGATACGAGTCGCTGGAATGTCGGGAGTAGGGAACCTACTAACCCTGGGAATAGGAGTGGGAGAGCGTCGAATAATAATAGGTGTAGGGCTCCTCCTGGCCATGCCTGGATAGTAGTAAGGATCTGAGGTATGACTATATTCCACCGTAGCGGCCTGGTCATGCGGCGGAGAATGATATGAACTCGTGATCTCAATCCCCTGTCGTGTAGGACGTCTCGGGGGGTAACTATCACAACGATAACCGGACTGATCGGCCGCATCACTGGGTAGCTCATGCGGAACGAAAGTGTCCTCCTGCTCCGACTCTGTCACTTCAACCTCAGCATTCAGATCCATTGATGGATCCTCCTCGTAACTAGATTCAGTCGACATTCTACATGTAAGGAAGCAAGTTATAACGACAATTGCTAACTACCGAATAGTGTGAAGATAATGTAGACAGAATATATACACGTATGTACACATTGACACGAAAGGTTAATTATATGCATCCACTTGTATACATGTTCATTTCTTGTTCTTTCTTAGTGACGTTCTCAGAAATCCCAAGTACAAGCAAATATGTTATTATGTTCCGGACCATAATAATTTACTTGCCCGATAAGACCACCCTGATAATAGCCACTATGCTTCAGTTGTTACATGTTTTTATTTGTAGGAAGATAAGCTTATGATTATAGTCTAGGTTCACTAAGGATACCTAATTCTCTATAACCAATGGCTCTGATACCATCTTCTGTCACACCCCGACTTGCAGCGGAAGCGCACGCGGGGGGCAACAGACTCATGGAACAGACACATTGTTCACAAAGATGTTATATTATACATTACAACGTGTTTCATTTACATTATTTATCAACACAATGACACGTAGGTGACACCTCGGTTTCCCACAAGTAATCTTGTGCTAGTAGTTATGCATCTATTCACGTACTATCCATTCTCATAACTTGAAACTCCTACAAGTCTATTCCTGCTTTGCTTTGCCTGAAAAACATGTTACAATTTGGAAAAATCAGCTAAACATAGCTTAGTGAGTTTCACTGTTTTAGTTTGTATTAAACAGATGTAATTATAGTTCAAGTTGGCACATCTGATAGTATGTATATATATATATATATATATATATATATATATTCTGAGCCCACAAGTGAAGCCTTGACTGTCACCTCAACCACCGTGGTCCACCACCACGGCACTGCCCCAATGTAGCTATGGCTAGTACCCCATAGCCTATGCTCAAACATGTACAATTGCCTATGCATCACATGGCGTTCCTGGCCATCGCAATTGGGTTTGTCAGACCAATAGTACTATTTACACATTCACCGGCCTACGGTTAATCACTTGGGTCTGTGGGGACTTTTCATGTACTAGTGTTCACTCAGATAATTCATGTTATATCATGTATATATGTGCACGTATAAACGTATGTAACATGCATTTCACCCCATGTAAAACAGGAAAACAGTTTGAAAACGGGGAAGTAAAACTCACAGTGTATGCAGTAGTTTCACACAGGACGTAAACAAGCAACCGGGTCAACTTCTAGAATCATATATGCAAATATGGGCTTACGTCAGTATCTAAGTCGGTAATAGGTGTAACTTGGATTCGGTCAGGCGTTTTCACTCTAGATTGAGCCTATACAATACTGGTATGGTGATGGAGGTCAGGGTAGTATTATTTTTCAGTTTGGCTTCCGGGAACCGGTTCGCGTGCCAGCCAATGTCAGTAGTTTAACGTGTTCGGATAATGGTACGGGAATACCAATAATGCCAACACGTTGTGTGATTCCTGTTTGATCGGATAACTTGGGTCGTGATGGGGTTACTGTTGTTTAGCACGTTGTCATACTGTCTCAATCAACCGTAAAACTTTCCAAACTTAACAAATTTTCAAGTTGCAAAAAGATCAGATCGCGGGACGGATCGTCGTCCGATCGGATTTCCATCCGATCGGATTGCCTTCCGATCGGATTGCCATCCGATCGGATTGCCATCTGATTGGACCGCAATCCAGACGGGCTGCACTTGAGGATTCAACCCTTAAACAATTTTCAACATGTTCAATGCATTGTAAATACCAATGGACTGCCACCCGATCGGTAGACCATCCGATTTGATGTTGATCCTGCTGTGAACTTGTTCTCCGAGAAATACCTCGCCTAACGCATCGCTACCTGATCTAACCGCCGTTCGATCAAACGACCTGAAGGGTAGAGATACTTCTCTGTTTTCAAAATGCTACAACGAAAACTTCAAAAGACAAGCCATCATACACAAACACATCCATCCCAAACGAGTGTCAATCCGCCCGAATGGCCATCCGATCGGATGACCATCTGAATGGATTGACATCCAATCGAATGGCCATCCGTTCGGATTGCCATCCGGTCGGATGACCACTCGACACTTGGTCACTTTCATTGTTTTACTCACCGCTCTTCGCTTATGTTATCGTTAACTATTTAGGCTGATCAATCTAGCGCTCCCTTCAATCCATTATCATCGCTGTGAGTATACTCGATCCCTTTTTTGCTTTATGCACTTTTGGGTGTTACATACGTTACTTATTCTAAATCACATCGAACACACAATACAAACACTATTTGTACACTGACCGTTATTGCATGTTATACGTGACTCGATGAATGCTTGTTTGTTATGTTTACACATTGATTGCTGTCTACCTACCTTAGCAACGATAGTACTATAGTTTGGACTCAGCACCTATTCACTCGGGGGTTGTTAAGGACAATACTTCACGTGTTCGCAGTGTTGAACATGTGATGTGCACTCGCTACTCGCAGTCAACTCGCAGTCATTGGTATTGATAGTGTAACGCTCCGCGTTTCCATAACTTTCCTAATTTAGAAAATAAGACTTAAAAATCTATTTATAGAAGTTTGCCCTTTCAAAAATTATAATCTGTTATATCGTTGGAAATCTTTATTCTTAAATCTAATTCGTTATAAAATTTTTTTTTATCTATGCATGGTTTAATTAATTAAACTAATTGATTTTACAAATTAAAAGTTGATTTTTATAATAATATAGTTAGTCTCGTTAAACTTTAAGGTTAGAAAAGATATAAACTAACCTAGTTTGTTAATTGTAAAGTTAGATCCTTTATAAAAAAATAAAAAATAAAAAAAAACTCATGACATAAGTTGGTTTATTTAAAGTCAAGGGACCATTGGGGTAAAAACCTAGTATTTAACTTGAGCTAACCCTAAGTTGCATTGATATGTTCAGCCGCTCCACACAATTCCCTCCTGTTGATTGTGTTGCCTGCAAATACACTTCACTCACACAAAAATGGAGATCAGAGTTCCATCAAACCCACACACCCTCAACCGATTAACCCATCTTTCTCTGTCATTTTGTCGGTCACCGAAGCCGACTCTCGGAGGCACTCAGCGGCGAGCAGCGCGAAGAAGAGAGAGAGATGAGAGAGAGAGAGAGAGAGAGATCAGAGCATGGAGAAAGAGAAAAACGGCGGAACCGTCGTTTTCCGGCGAACCGCGTCTGCGGTGGTCTCACGGCGACTCGTCTCACGGCGGCGTCGCACGGCGTCGCACAGCACTGGCGGCAGCAGCAGCGATGGTGACTGATGGTGACGGTGGTGTTTCTCCGACGAGATTCCCGGAAAACACTTTCCTTTTCTCTTCATTTCTTACAAAACTGAAGATTGGTAGTGATTTGGTTGTTGCTATCGATGACCAGTTCATGTTCGCGTCCGAGAATATATCGGGTCGGGTCCAGTCGCCGGTTTGGGCGTCTAAGTTCGGTTTTGTTTCAGTTAGCTCGGGTTCACGCCAAACCTCAGCAGATTCGAATTTGGTTTGCTTCGGCTCGTGTTCAGTTCTGGTCAGGTTCGGTCAACAATGGTCAACAATAGTCAACCGGTCAACTAACGGGTCAGCGACTCGACCGTTTCGGTAAACTTTTCATCTCCGTTTAATTCGTTTTATATTTACACACAAGTTACTCTCTTTAAAATCATAACACAAGCTACTATCCCTTATATCATAAAAAGAAAACTGTATTGATTTTGGTGTTCGTACAGTTCCTGTGATTATTTTTATAAAGAAGATGAGCACTTCTATATTCATGGCTTATAACAGTTTATAGAAGAAACAATTTAGTCATGTTTAAAAACAATAAGTTTCATGAAGAAAAGGAATTAGATCAAGTACAGTGAGTTTTGTTTTGGGTTGTTTTACTCTAATTCGCTGGGTCCTTTTTAATATAAAAGAAGGTTACAAATTCTAAGGTTGTTAAGAAATGAATCTATACGCAAAAAAAAAAAAGAAAAGAAGGACCAAACGCAGTCCAGTGGTTGGGACGCCGTTGTGCGGACCAGTGGTCGCGAGTTTGATACCCGGCCAACTTTGATTTTTGTTTATCTATTTATTTGATTTCTTTTAATCCCTTTTATGATCTAATATAAGAAATAGATTAATCTTTTAGTTTAATAATAAAACCAAATAATTATTGACTTATATTAATAAGATTAATTTATATTTCTTTTTATAATATTAATAAAGATAAGTTGTAAATTCTAATAAATCAAATTGTGTAAACCATAAACTTTAGGAATTCCATCTAACCTATAAATAAATAATAACGAGTTCATTATGTGTTATTCTAAATATTTAGGATAACCACTTACGTTCGTTCTTTTGGATTCTCTCCATCTTTACTCGTGCGATAATTCAATGAATTCTTATACGCAACCAATGTGAGCATACTCGATCCCCTTTTACGCTTTATTACTTTTGGGATGCAATACATGTACTTTGAATCAAACACACATACATGCTAGAATTTTATACAAATAATCTCTATATATGCTCCTACGTGTTATACTTGCAATCATACGTGTTTAAATTTATATGCTTATGCTTAGTTATTGCCATGAAAAATCTGTTTAAAACATTTTTATACTTATACTCAAACTTATATGCACGCCAATACTATTTGTATTGATCTATGCTTTAACATGTATTGCAGGATTTGGATGATGCAAGGAATCTTGCAGGATTGCCTAGAAACGCATTTAGACTCTAATACTTGTTGTACTGTACTTTAATTTCAAACATGTTGTATTCTGTTTCCAATACTTGTAATAATTAATTAGCAATGAAATGAAATTTAATTATTTGAATACTTATTGTGCATTATTTATTTTAATCTTGTGGTATTCTAGTTCAAACCATGTAAAATGTAATCATTAAATACTTGACACAAAATAGCGTTATGAAGTCTCTTGCAATCTATTTCGTCTCACTCCGATGTTTCCGCCATCGGTTGGGGTGTGACAGATTGGTATCAGAGCTATAACTATAGGGAATTAGGTAGAATTGCCATGTTCGACCTAGTCTATAGTCTAAGTACCAAAACTCGACCATTCCAAATTCTTGCTTGATATGTAGTTCTTCCTATTTGCTTCTACCTCTCCTTTTGTCTAAATAAACGTTGCGTCTTTTCTAAGACATTTCACACAATACATACTTGGGGATACCCATATTCCACAATCGAAACGACTCACTAGAACATGGGTGATTCCCGCCTTTGGTGACGAATTTCAATCCACCTTACATGTTAGTTTGCACGAAATTTCACCATCAAGTCAGGAGTGATATCCATGTCTTGATGGGAATTTTCGATTTCATATTCCAGTGGATCCTTACTGACGACTCGAGATTTTATCTTGTTCGTTCAATAAACCACATTTCGGGGATGAAATTGTTAAGCTAGGATTGATATTCACACCTTGATGAATGGTCCCGCACCTACGATTTTCAATCTCGCCAAAGGTTCGTATTTTCAATCAAATTAGGGATGTACTAACTAGAAGGGTAAAATACCGTTAATCGCCTGGCGACGAGAGTATTATACTTATTAGGCCAAAGCATGTCTCCCTAATTCGGAAGGACTTGCGATTCACTTTGGAATAGTCGAAGTTTCTAAACCCGAAGCACTCCAATACTTATCAAGCCTCTCTTTTATATTAACTTAACTTTTATGCGATTTAATACTTGTTACCTAATCATCATTTTAATGCACGCCTACTAATACGTTATGCTTGATTCGGGATTACTGGACATTCTTTATGTGATAAACTGGTCATTAACTTCGGATGAAGCCACACCTTGACATATGTAGTGCTTGTGAAGCACTATAAGAGTAGCGCACCGCCGCATGGATTTGTGGTAATGTCAAGACATTCATTCATACATTACGGATCTTTTCATAGCAACGAAATGATGACATGTGCTATGATTAGATGACGCTTTATACATTACGGATCTTTTCATAGCAACGAAATGTTGACATGTGCTATGATTAGATGACGCTTTATACATTACGGAGCTTTTCATGGCAACGAAATGATGACATGTGCCATGATTAGATGACGCTTGCGTTAAACGTTGGGTTGACATTTTGTCATTAACTTTGATCAAGCCGCACCTTAACATATATAGCGCTTGTGTAGCGCTATAGGAGTAACGCCCGCCGCATGGACTTGCGGTCATGTTAAGTCATTCACACATTCATACATACATACATACTTGCGGACACGATGGTTGACCAGGGAGATCACATGCCAGTAATGCGTTAATCTAGTTAACTAAAATATCTCATGTGGACTATTCAAAGAATTTAATCATACTCATACATATACTCATACTTATAACCTCTCTCACACTTAAATACCAATCATGCTTACATACGACATTCCTATACGTACTCATTCTTATTTTCAAAATTTATGTATACCCTAATTCATACGCGACTAGTACAAGCTATGTGGATCATGCGACAATCAGTATAATCGCGAGTGCACACGGGATTATAGTGATAGGCGCATGAGAATCATGGAGTGTACTACTGTGTATGATAAGACACGAAACGTAACATGACACCGAATACGCGACCGACGTAACATGGTTAAAACATGGTGGATACGCCGCTGGTACTTCCTATATATAAGTGTTTTCACTATGTTGCCAAGTTTTCGTAAAAGTGTCATGAGAAATTCAGTGTTTTGTAGACCTTTTTGGACCAGATTCAAACTTTAAACAACTCACAAACGCATTATATCCGATTATCCCCGATGAGAATTCATTCTTAACACACTACTTTCGTCTATCTGATACTTATGTAATTCTTATACTCATTATCGCTATTAGATCAATCGTCCACCCTTATACCTCAATTATTCTCCGTTGTCTCAAACTCCAAAGCCTCAATTTTAAACAATCCATTTCGGTTTGCCAAAAACCCTTTCGGGTCTTACTCTTGAATAAATTTCGGGACGAAATTTCCTAAAGGAGGGGAGACTGTAACGCTCCGCGTTTCCATAACTTTCCTAATTAGAAATCAAGAATTAAAAATCTATTTATAGAAGTTTGCCCCTTTCAAAAAATTATAATCCGTTATATCGTTGGAAATCTTTATTCTTAAATCTAATTCATTATAATTTTTTTTTATCAATGCATGGTTTAATTAATTAAACTAATTCATTTTACAAATTAAAAGTTTATTTTTATAATAATATAGTTAGTCTCGTTAAACTTTAAGGTTAGAAAAGATATAAACTAACCTAGTTTGTTAATTGTAAAGTTAGATCCTTTATAAAAAAAAAAAAAAAAAACCTCATGACATAAGTTGGTTTATTTAAAGTCAAGGGACCATTGGGGTAAAAACCTAGTATTTAACTTGAGCTAACCCTAAGTTTCCTTGATATGTTCAGCCGCTCCACACATAATTCCCTCCTGTTGATTGTGTTGCCTGCAAATACACTTCACTCACACAAAAATGGAGATCAGAGTTCCATCAAACCCGCACACCCTCAACCGATTAATCCATCTTTCTCTGTCATTTTGTCGGTCACCGGAGCCGACTCTCGGAGGCACTCAGCGGTGAGCAGCGCGAAGAAGAGAGAGAGATGAGAGAGAGAGAGAGTGAGATCAGAGCATGGAGAAAGAGAAAGATGGCGGAACCGTCGTTTTCTGGCGAACCGCATTTGCGGTGGTCTCACGGCGACTTGTCTCACGGCGGCTCGACTCACGGCGGCGTCACATGGCGTCGCACAGCACTGGCGGCAGCAGCAGCGACGGTGATTGATGGTGACGGTGGTGTTTCTCCGACGAGATTCCCGGTAAACACTTTCCCTTTCTCTTCATTTCTTACAAAACTGAAGATTGGTAGTGATTTGGTTGTTGCTATCGATGACCAGTTCATGTTCGGGTCCGAGAATATTTCGGGTCGGGTCCAGTCGTAGGTTTGGGCGTCTAAGTTCGGTTTTGTTTCAGTTAGCTCGGGTTCACGCCAAACCTCAGCAGATTCGAATTTGATTTGCTTCGGCTCGTGTTCAGTTCGGGTCAGGTTCGGTCAACAATGGTCAACAATAGTCAACCGGTCAACTAACGGGTCAGCAACTCGACCGTTTCGGTAAACTTTTCATCTCCGTTTAATTCGTTTTATATTTACACACAAGTTACTCTCTTTAAAATAATAACACAAGCTACTGTCCCTTATATCATAAAAAGAAAACTGTATTGATTTTGGTGTTCGTACAGTTCCTGTGATTATTTTTATAAAGAAGATGAGCACTTCTATATTCATGGCTTATAACAGTTTATAGAAGAAACAATTTAGTCATGTTTAAAAACAATAAGTTTCATGAAGAAAAGGAATTAGATCAAGTACAGTGAGTTTTGTTTTGGGTTGTTTTACTCTAATTCGCTGGGTCCTTTTTAATATAAAAGAAGGTTACAAATTCTAAGGTTGTTAAGAAATGAATCTATACGCAAAAAAAAGGAACAAACGCAGTCCAGTGGTTTGGACGCCGTTGTGCGGACCAGTGGTCGCGAGTTCGATACCCGGCCAACTTCGATTTTTGTTTATCTATTTATTTGATTTCTTTTAATCCCTTTTATGATCTAATATAAGAAATAGATTAATCTTTTAGTTTAATAATAAAACCAAATAATTATTGACTTATATTAATAAGATTAATTTATATTTCTTTTTATAACCTTGCATATTAATAAAGATAAGTTGTAAATTCTGATAAATCAAATTGTGTAAACCATAAACTTTAGGAATTCCATCTAACCTATAAATAAATAATAACGAGTTCATTATGTGTTATTCTAAATATTTAGGATAACCACTTACGTTCGTTCTTTTGGATTCTCTCCATCTTTACTCGTGCGATAATTCAATGAATTCTTATACGCAACCAATGTGAGCATACTCGATCCCCTTTTACGCTTTATTACTTTTGGGATGCAATACATGTACTTTGAATCAAATACACATACATGCTAGAATTTTATACAAATAATCTCTATATATGCTCCTACGTGTTATACTTGCAATCATACGTGTTTAAATTTATATGCTTATGCTTAGTTATTGCCATGAAAAATCTGTTTAAAACATTTTTATACTTATACTCAAACTTATATGCACGCCAATACTATTTGTATTGATCTATGCTTTAACATGTATTGCAGGATTTGGATGATGCAAGGAATCTTGCAGGATTGCCTAGAAACGCATTTAGACTCTAATACTTGTTGTACTGTACTTTAATTTCAAACATGTTGTATTCTGTTTCCAATACTTCTAATAATTAATTAGCAATGAAATGAAATTTAATTATTTGAATACTTATTGTGCATTATTTATTTTAATCTTGTGGTATTCTAGTTCAAACCATGTAAAATGTAATCATTAAATACTTGACACAAAATAGCGTTATGAAGTCTCTTGCAATCTATTTCGTCTCACTCTGATGTTTCCGCCATCGGTTGGGGTGTGACAGATAAGATCTTTGTCGATAACTTACATGCGTCACATTATATGTTGTACATGCTTGTTATGCGTAAACGATTTCGAACTCTATTATACTATTAGGCTTGTATGCTCACCATTACACTATGTGTATTGACCTCTATTTTAACGTATGTGACAGGTGTTTAGGATGCTTGCTTGCTACTTGATGGAATCAAGCTTAGGAGAGTCTAGAAACCATCAAAGACAATTTATCTTTATTTAAATCTGAGTTGTCGGAACATGTATTTGTCTTTCAGATACCGCTATCTATAATAACTTACTTGCTTAATAGGTTATGGTATGGGACATAATGTTTACCTATTCGGTAAAGTAGTTGTTATGGAATTTCTCTTGGACAATCTGTTTCGCTCAGTGCCATGCCCTGATATTTCCATCATCGGTTGGGGTGTGACATTGGGCCCGGCCCCGTGGTGGGCATAGAAGCTTCTACAGGTTTTGTCTTCTTGTGTCAGGGCTGACCACGCCCCGTGGTGAGCTGACCACGCCCCGTGGTGAGGTGGCACGCCCGTGTTGAGCTGGGCACAGCCCCGTGGTCAGCTTCTGCCTTCTTGTTTTTGCTTTGGGAGATGCTGCCGAGGGGTCAGTCATGTCACGTTATTCCTTCTTCTTGTATTTATGTTGGTATTTGGCTGCTTATTTGTTTCTTTTGTTCTTTTAAACTCTTTTGGTTCTGTAAATTCAAAAGGAAGACAAAAACACGCTTTTTCCAACATTAGTACTAAAAATGGTTAGTTTTATGCCTCATTTGATGTAATTTATATGCTACATTTTGCACACATCAAATACCCCCACACTTGAATTTTTGCTTGTTCTCAAGCAAAACTCTTTAATATGTGGCTTACACACCTAAATGGAAGAGGTAGAGGAGAAGTTTTGGGCTCGTCTTGAGTGTCGGGATTCCAAGTTCTTTTATTAGGTTTTATTTTTATTTTATTTACAATCCTATTCGTCATGATTTATTTAGAACATTTTATAAGAAAATTACTTATTTGGGCATAACATGCCTCTTTAAAATTCCATTTATATACAAGTTCACATACCTCACTCAACATTCGGCCGATTTTTCTATTTTTGTGAAACACTCGAGACCGGCATGGAACTTACTTCTACCATATGCTTGCCAAGCGATCAAACCTCCTATTTTTTAACTATAAACATTCGTAAATATCAAGAGGACTTTGGGGAAGGGTTAGGCTTGGGCTAAGGGTAGGTGGTTTTTGGTTAATGGTTAGTAAAAATGGCGAAAAGCGTAAAAAGAGTCGGTTGTCGTTAACTCTTTTTTTTAAATTTATTCAAACTAAGCATATTCAAACTAGATTTTTGAGGAACTTGTTTGGTTATTGCAAAATTCTCTCTCTTTTTTTTCATGTCACACGATAACCGAGCTTTTTACTAAAACTTATGGGTTTAAAAAGAAAAAGGCTTTGGTGGGTAATAGGTGTTTGGTTTTCGAGTTTTGAAACGAAAAGGTTTAGGCTCAAAGGGGTTAACTAGGAGGATTTTTGGTAGGTGGTTAAAAAAATGAAAAATAATGGTGTTGAAAAGGAAAATGGGTTAGTCCTAATGCCTCTATCATTTACTTACTTGGGTTCAAGTTGGTAAGGACCGGGAATGTATCGTCGTGGCAAGTTCTAGAGTCGTAAGAACCAAGCGGCTATTCATACAAGAAACGAAAAATGAGCATTTAGTTTAAAGATATATGCATGTATGCTCAATAAAGGCTCAAAACTCACTTGTTGTGGGAATGGGTTTATAATGTGATCAATTATATATAATCAAATTTTAGTTAGATTTGTCATGCCTTTCATAATTTTCTTATTTGGTTCTTTTTATCACGACGCTATCGGTTGTAAATTTGTAAAAATATAACCTTTTTAGAACATGTTATTCCCAAATTAAACCAAGAAAAGTAAAAAAAATGAAAATTGTTGAAAAAATTTGGGGTGATTAGCGGTTCTAATAGAGTTTGTGTAAGGCTTGTTATTAGGATTTGCAAGATTCAAGGTTTTAGAATCCCCCCACACTTAAATTACACATTGTGCTCAATGTGCCCCAAAAATAAGTTTTTAGGTTGATTGAATGTGTAAAAAGGGGTTAAAAACAAGTTTTTATGTTACTGTGCAGCTGAACACGGGGTGTGGTGGGCTGAGCACGGCCCCATGGTCAGACTGCCAGTAACAAAAAGTTACAGAAGGTTGACTATGGGGTGTGCCCAGTGGACACGACTCATGGTCAGTTACCTGTTAGAAAATTTTTCTGCAGAACCCTGGGCACGGGGGCGTATTAGGTGGCCGCGGCCCCGTGCTGCACATGCTGAAATGATGGAAAAGTTGACGGAAGGCTCTGTTTTCGTGCATGGGGTGCGGTTTTAACGTCCCTTTGGCAATATCCACCTTTTCGAGTGTGATTTATTCCTGAAAAGTAAGAATAAACTAGAAAACATAAAAGTTAAACTAATCTAAAACTAGTGATAGTTCCGCGGAATGCCTCTGTGGTGCGCCACGTTTATAAGGGTCCTTGGCTAGACCCACCTTATCGGATGGTTCTGGCTCATCTTTAATTAGGGGGTCATCATTGCCAATTGGATATTTCATTGATTGTTCAAGATCGGCACACCTTTTATAGGCCCCTAATTGAATGGGTAGGGTATTTGCTTCCGATTGATCAAAGCTTGATAGGTTTTTACAAAAGGTCGTCCCAACACAAGTGGAGCGTCATCAAGAATGACGAAGTCGGTTGGGACTACTGTTTGACTTGTTTGTACTAACATATCCTCAACTACTCCCATTGATTTTATTATTTTCCGATTAGAAAGAAAAATGGGTATTTGAAGTGGAGAAAAATCATTATTACTTAACTTTTTGAAAATCTAGTTTGGCATTATATTAACACAAAGATCTTTATCAATTGTAATATTACTAATAAAGGAATTTTGAAAGAAACATGGAACCGGTGTCATGTTAATTTCAAATGGATCATCTTTTATTAGCGTAGTTTGATCGTTTGTTAACTTAATGCTTACCATTTCGTCAATTTTAGTGTTAATGTTTAACTCTTTTAAAAACTTAGCATGAGTAGGTACCAAACAATGGTTTTCGAAAGAATGTGTTAAGAGATTAATTTCTTGAAAATTTGACTCTTTTTGAAGATTAGCGTTTTCGGACTTACCTTTTTCGTTGTTTGGTTCATGCGTCGGTTTTTCACTTACTTGTCTTTCCATTTTTTCCTCTTCTACTATTACCTCTTTGGTACAAACTACCTCTTCCCTCGCGTGGGATTCCTTTTCCCTTGTTCGGGATTCTTTTATATAGCGTGCGATAGTTTTGAGGTGTTCTATTATTCTTTCGGCTTCGGGGAGGATAGTTGGTGGTTCGTCAAATTGAGCGGGATAAGTATCCCAAAATCTTGAGTCCGGAAGTTCAAACCTTGGTCCTTCATAATACCCATATGAGGTAGGTGGTTCGCACCATTGTTCCTCATAGTTAGTATATGATGGAGATGGTTCATACCTTGGTTCTTCAAAGTATGAGTATGAGGGAGAAGGTTCATACCTTCGTTCTTCATAGTATGTATATGAAGTGGTTGGGTCGTACCTAGGTTGCTCATAGTGTGTATATGAAGTGGATGGTTCGAAGAGGTCACAATATTGTATCGAGAGAGGATTACCGCAAATGGTACAATACTCTTCTTCATAATCATCCTGTTCATAGTAGTAATTGTAACCTCCTGAGTATTGATCCATAAGAATCACTCAGCAGACCACAAAAGAGTCTCGGGACCAGAAAACAAAATAAAAACGGAAACAGAAGCTCACCACGGCCCCGTGGTCAGGGTCTGTATCTGGTCTTTTTGAAAAATGCTACTGGTTTTGTGCAGCACGGGGGATAGTTTAGTGAGCACGGCCCCGTGTTCAGACTCTGTATCTGGGTGTTTTAAAATGTTTTGTTGTTTTTATGCAGCACGGGGAGTGTTCAGTGAGAAGGGTCCCGTGTTCAGACTACTGTAATGCAAAAAATTAAGAACAATGCAAAAATGTGCACACAGTTTTAAAAAGGTTTTGGAAAATGATTAGGCCGTCAATTTTAAGCTTTCTTAAAATCCTTGTGTCCCCGGCAACGGCATCAAAAACTTAGTGTGCGTTCGGTGTGATATATTTTTATTGATATTTTAAACCCATTTCACGCATTAGTCAAAATTTAAATTTATAAAACACTATATTCTACTAACACTAAACACACACATGGGCAAGTGCACCCATCGTGAGCGTAGTATAGCGTTGGTAAGATACCGAGGTCGTCCAAGGACACAAGAGCTTTTAGTACTGGTTTATCCTCAATGTCTAATCCATCTAAATTTTTTTTTGAGAAAAGGTTTGAAACATTAAAATAAAAATTAAAAATGCAGAAATAAAAATAAAATAAAAACAGATAGACAAGATGAATCACTTGGATCCGACTCGCCTTTAATGTATCCTTTGATGATTTTCGCACTTTCGGACTTTTTAAGAGATTATCTTAGTTATAGTAGTAGGCCCCTCTTTTGAAGTTGTCATTACCCTCAACCCAGTGGTTTGAGTCAGTAAGGATACAATCCCAAAGGGTTGGAATATTGAAAGATAATTAGTTAAGTTATTAATGCGAAAAGTGGTAGGCCCCTCTTTTGAAGGTGACGTTACCCTCGGCTAAGTGGTTTGAGTCAGCAGGGATATAATCCCAAGTAGCCGGTTTAATGTATTAATAGTAATTTACATTTGAGGGGTTCAAGCTATTCGCACCCCCGCCATCCAATACCAGTGGGTATTGAAGGATGTCCTAGTAAGCTTGAATCAGGTCCTTACAGGATCTATACACTGAACAACGCAAGAACCTTACTAAACCATTCCCTTAACCCCCGACCAGGTGGCCAACATGCCTCTTTATAGACCGTAGAGACATGAATGATGCAATCTTTTACTTTATATAGACAGTAAAGTAACGCCAAGACACCACAGACAAATGATAAAGAAAATTCACCTTCAACATAAGAAAGTAGTTATTAAAGACATTAATACAAAACCAAATAAAAAGTGCCGAAAGATTAAAAATCAAAAGTAATACATAAAAGACTTGTCTTCACCAAGTGATGTAATAGGCTTAACCAAACATGGCCTTTGATTGGCAAGAACCCTTACAATCAATCTTGGATCTCGAGACTACTACACACACTCTAAAGGTGGATGATGGATGTTGGTGGTGGGTGTTGGTGTTATAGTGGTGGTGGAGTGGTAGCAATGTGAGAGAGTAGTGGTTTGCCAAGGGATACCTTTCAAGTGAACCAAGCACCCCCTTTTATAGCCAGTACAGAGCTCTGGCCATGGCCCCGTGGTCAGCATTTTCTCTTCATTCATTAATTGCAAGTGTCAGCAGAGGGCCTAACACGGCCCCGTGGTCAGCACCGTATCTGTACTATCAAGATTTGGCAAGATTCGGCGTATCTTTGCGTTGACCATGCCCCGTCCTGAGCTGGGCACGGCACCATGGTGAGCGTAGCAGCTTCTAGCCTTCTACAGGTTTTGTCTTCTTTTGTCAGGGATGACCACGCCCCGTGGTGAGCTGACCACGCCCCGTAGTGAGCTTGGCACAACCCCGTGGTCAGCTTATGCCTTCTTTTTTTTGCTTTGGGAGATGCTGCCGAGGGGTCAGGCATGTCACATTATTCCTTCTTCTTGTATTTATGTTGGTATTTAGCTGCTTATTTGTTCCTTTTGTTCTTTTAAGCTCATTTGGTTCTGTAAATTCAAAACGAAGACAAAAACACGCTTTTTCCAACATTAGTACTAAAAAGGGTTGTTTTATGCTCATTTTATGTAATTTATATGTTACATTTTGCACACATCAGTTGTATAATTCTCTTCATGTTTCTTAAGTTGTCTAGAAGCATAAGCTATAACATTTTGACGTTGCATCAGCATACATCCGTATCCTAAGTTAGACGCATCATAATTGACTATAAATTTCCTCATTTCCTTTTGGTAACGCGAGTATCGGTACGTTGGTTAATCTTTGTTTTAAAATCCTAAAGGCTTCCTCTTGTTTTGCACCCCATTCAAACTTAACTGATTTACAGGTCAGTTTGGTTAATGGAATGGCTATTCTTGAAAAATCTTGAATAAACCGCCTATAATATACAGCCAATCCAAGAAAACTCCTTACTTCCGTTGGCGATTCAGGGACTTTCCATTTGGTAATCGCCTTGATCTTTGTGGGATCCACATGAATTCCTTCATGATTAACCAGATGTCCAACGAATTGCACTTCTTATAACCAAAATTCACATTTTGAGAATTTAGCATAAAGCTCTTCCTTTCTCAATAATGTCAGAAGTGTATGCAAATGCTCTGCATGATCCTCTTTACTCTTAGAGTAAATTAGAATATCATCTATAAAGATAATTATGAATTTATCCAGGTATGGCTTACATATCTTGTTTATCATGTCCGTTGGCGGTTGGGGCATTGGTTAAACCAAATGGCATGACTGTGAATTCATAATGACCATACCTTATCCTTAAAGCAGTTTTAGGAATGTCCTCTTCCGGTACTTTCAATTGATGATATCCTGAGCATAAGTCGATCTTAGAAAAGAATCGAGCTCCTTGAAGTTGATCAAACAGGTCATCGATTCTCGGTAGTGGATACCGATTTGTAATCATAACCTTGTTCAATTCCCGGTAATCAATGCACATACGCATTGAACCGTCTTTCTTCTTGACAAACAACACCGGTGCTCCCCACGGCGATGAACTAGGTTGTATTAAACCTTTTTCAAGTAGTTCGTCCAACTGTTTCTTTAGTTCCTGCATCTCTGTTGGTGCTAGTCGGTATGGTGCTTTGGCAATCGGTGCCGTTCCTGGTATTAGATGAATTCTAAATTCAACTTCTCTATCTGGCGGTAATCCAGGTAATTCTTCTGGAAAAGCATCTGAGAATTTAGATACTACGGGGATATCTTTTAATTTTTTTCCTTTAGTGTTAATGATTATTGAAATCATATACACTATTCCTCATTTCCTTTCATAACTTGCAACTTTCATCACAGAGATGAATTTTGTTGACCTGGTTGACTTATCTCCTTTAATTGTGATCTTTTCACCTTTTGGTGTACTTACTTGTATAGACTTTTGATTACATAAAATACTAGCATGATTGGCTACCAACCAATCCATTCCTAATACAATATCGAATCCGGCTAGATTCATTGGAAAGAGATTAGCAGAAAAATTATGGTTTAAAATTTCTATTCTTGCTCCCTGCAAGATTTC
Source organism: Helianthus tuberosus (assembly GCA_030545235.1). Lineage (NCBI taxonomy): Eukaryota > Viridiplantae > Streptophyta > Magnoliopsida > Asterales > Asteraceae > Helianthus > Helianthus tuberosus. The sequence goes on along the minus strand of JARYGA010001499.1, from coordinate 13,352 downwards.
ACTTGTGTTAATGGATTCTCCATTTGCTGTCACCACCAGATAGTCTTGTTGAAGTTTAGTTAATGGTTGGTTGAGAAGTTTGCAGAAGGAAGTATTGATAAAACTTTGGTTTGCACAAGAGTCAAATAATACTTCTACAAAAATATCATTACCTAAAAACGTACCGGCAATCACAACCAGGATCATCTTGGCTTCTTCAGCTGTCAGAACGAATGCTCTGGCATTCTTCTTGGGTCCTTCAGTTGTCTTAGCTTTGTTGTTTGTCGCTAGAGCTAGTTTCGGACAGTTCGATTAAAATATAACTAATTATATGTTGTATTTCTAAAATCGTAGATAATTTAAGTACCAAGTTAAAATATATCCTTGTTTCATGAGTCGCAAGCGTTGTTCAATGTAAATATATATACGTATACTTGTTTTTGTAAAACTATTTAATCCCGTTATGTTTCCATTCGTTTTAAAACAGGTAAGTTAGGATTCTTACAAAAATCGGGCAGAGTTGCCTCTGTTTATAGGACAACCCCCAAGAACACAAGTTGTCGAACATCAAAAGTTTAAGTCACGTTGCACATTTAATATAACACATAGATTCACATAAGTCACGTACAAGTCTGATTTCAACTGAATACCCTACTTACAATTCAATTATTATTATTATTATACAATTTTTACGAATTGGGTTGGTTTCACTAGAGCTCGTTCCACGTTCCATTATTATAAATAACACACTTATATACAAATATACAAAAATCAAGTGTGTGATTCTACCTTTCCTTGATCCATTAGTAAACCGAGATACGATCAAAACTGACACACCACCACCTAGAACCACTTGTTGTCCAAGTCTGACCCGTCGACTGTTAACTCTAGCTTTGACCATCTTTGACCCATTGACCCGTAGTTTAACCCGTTGACCCGACAACTCCCAAAAACACTCAATTAGATTCTAACATCCCTCAACCATGCGACCACCACCACCACACTTCTGCCCGGCAGCCGGAGCTCGACTCCGCCGTCTGTACTCATAACAATCCTCCCGAACCACCCTCAAGCTTCATCAAAACTCACTCTACAAGTCGTTACTCGGCCTAGATGTATGAGAATCGGGCAAAACAGAAACATATATAACAAGAACTACTCACCAGAAGGTCGTAAGTCACCGGAGAATCAACTCGTTGAAGGGAGAGGCAGCCAGATCTGCACTTAAGACGCAGCCACTGCCGCGGTTAAAGACATTTGTGGTCGCCGGAGATCCCAAACACTGAAATGCAAATGGTTGTGTTTGTCTAATAAAACACTGAAGTTTGTGTGTGTAATATTTAGGGCTAGGGTTTGATGCAAATAAGAAAATGAAGAAACATTAAAGGGGTTAATATAGTTAGGGTTTGGGCAGGTGGGTTGGGCTTACACTGCGTATACTAACAAGGTTTAGTATTCTCGCTAAAGATGAACCCGCTCGTTTAATATTTATAAAATAAATATAATAAAAATATATTTACTAGTTTGAATCAAAATGAATGTGTACAACTTATATAAATAAATATATACACCTATATACGAATGTGTGTATTGAAATTGTGGTGAACCACCGCCGTGATTTTCAATTAAAAGACGTATTCGCTCCTTACATGTTATTATTTAGTAAATAATAATACGTAGTATTCCCACACGTAACTTTACGTAATTAACCAGTGTCAAACACATGGGTTGTCACATCCCCCCATGTTACAAAAATTTCGTCCTCAAAATTTAGGTTACGATATACCATACGCTCAAGTTATGAGTTCGTCGATACGTTATTACGCGTAAATATACGCGGTTTCACATAAGTTCACAAAATGCACCATAAGTCACATAACGTCTCATAGCATATAAGTTTACCAATTTATATTTATTTGTTTGTTCTGGAATACTATTCGGATCGTTTATTGACGTTCAGGTATAAACCCATGTGTGATCCCGTAATTCCCCTAATTACCGTTACGCAAGCGTTTGTGAAAATAACTAACACACTTAATTAACCCTAATCAAGTGTAATGGGTGAATGGGTGTTTGAGATAACGGAGTTTGTGTTAATGGTGTTTACCTGAAATTGTCGGGTGTCACATAATCCCCGTGTTGAAAGAATTTTCGTCCCGAAAATTCAGATTACTATATTTATAGGACCATGGTTGGAAGTTCATTGCTAAGGAGGGCGTCAAATCATACGACAGCAGAACGAGATGAGATACAATCCGACTACATGCTTGAAATGACCGTTGATGACAAATGGGATTTGATTGTTCACCCGAACCAGTTACCAGGGATTATACCTAGGTATAGAATAGTCAATTGTTGAAGCAACTTATCGATTTCAGCAAGAGTAGGTGCACATAAGTGTGACTATCAAGGACTGTAGGAAGTCGCTTACAATGTGAGTATAGACGAAAGTAAAGAGATGACACAAATTCAAGATGGTGTCATGGTAATGAAGGTTAGTGATCCAGTTTCCTTTACACGAAGAAGATAGATTAGCACACCGCCTAGTTACCGGCTAGAGCTATTGTCATGGAGGTTACACCAAAGAGTAAGAATTTTGCAGGTGAAGCCACTATGGCTTGAAGAGGTCGTGACGTATCGAAGTGAATCCTTGCATAGGGATTTCGAATGGAGATTAAGTTAGGCTATCAAGGAAAGGAAAACACTGATACATGTCAATTTGTATTTGGTCTTAAGTAGGAATATAAGTTGAGTTCATGGGAGGTCAATGTTAAAGAATGTTGTAACAAGTTACGTTAAGCACAGGCGACACTCACAAGAATTGGAACACCAATGGGTCATACACCGGTATGCCATTTCCGGATGAGTTTAACATGTAGGGCGGGGGGTATCGCACAAAATATAGTTTAGGTGAGCGCTACACGCTCGAATTTGAGTGACTAAAAAAATATTAGTTATTATGGAGTGATCTGTATATTAAGTAGCCAACACTTCATAAATCGAGTGCAGGAATGGACACAAACATCATACGCCATAAACAAAATGGTCGACGAAATGAACCGGACTAGAATTGTATTAAGGTAGTTTGCTAACGACCAAATTACTTAAATTCTAGGATCATGTGTGTGCAAGGAGTACAATCGAGAATTTACCCAAAGTAACTGACCTGAAAGTAATTAAAGTGAATGTAAGAGACATTCATTCTCATGTGATGTTGCTGCTGGAGATCAGTGATGATGCCATCATACGTAAGGGTTTGAGAAAGAAATAATAATTGCTTGGAACAGGTGATCCAGGTAGGTTTATCAACAGGTTGGATGAAAACTCAAGTTAGACATTATGCCCTTTTATTTCGGAGTTGTAGCGTCTAGACGCGTTCATACAAATTGAAAAGAGATTTTGGTTGTAGTAGACGTCAAGCTTTCGGTCAAAGGGGAAATGAGTATAGGACAAAAAAGGGGTCGATGAAGTTATTTTATGCTCCTACAATTGATGAACTTAAGTATGACTCGTTGCTGCTCGAGTGATGTTCATAGAAAGTGATTTTGCCAAGCGAGGATTACTTATAATAGGGTTAGACGAAAAGTATGGTATTCATCCTAGATCAATGGGATAAGATGTGAAGAACATACCAAAACGAGGTTGACGTCAATGTGTTCCACCTAATTGTTTTAGAATCATGAGTATAATAATAAATCCGATGACGAGAATGTAGTTGATCATACTCAAGTGATATAAATAGAAATAAAGTGATGCTACCGGTTGATAGTAGCAGTATGTTGAAGGTATTGGCACAGTGAATATTATTTAGGAAAATGAAGGTTGGTCTAATTTATAGGGATCCGGTTCGATCGGAGTGTTCTCCTCGGTCGTCGGGCTTTCCCGTATACGAATAAGGATAGATTCACTCAGACCCATGTATGTAATAGTCAAAGATGTATGGAAGCAAACTTCGAAGGGTTGGGCTAGAACGTGTGCATGAATTAGGGTCATCGCATACGTCGCCATGAGGTTCCATTATAAGGACGCAAAAATAGGTTCAAAATGGTATGGTCATGAAACAATACATCACTATCTTCAAAGTTCAAAAAGCGATCACAACGGATCAAAAGAAGAGTTTATCGGGTTATTTTTAAACTAGAGCACAATGTTATAGGAGTTTATGCATAGAGAATCGAAAATGTAATGTGACAATGATAAAGAAATGATAGGTTTATCTATGTCGAGAACAATAACTAACTGTTGCCTTAAACGGTAAGCGTTGGCCAGTGCAAGGGCTAGGGGATAGACTAGCTTAGAAGCGAAAACTGTTATGCAATAACAACTTTAGCAATACAAGGAGTAGGATTATTGTTTATGTCATCATGTTTATCTGGGTGTTGATTAACTTATATCTCCGTCTTCCGATGTACCCAAGATGATGAGACCGTTTTGTGGAAATCTGTGTGTAGAGTTGGATATACCGGGATGCACATCATGTTAGGCTAAAGATTATCAACATAACATGGTAATGGAGTCAAAGGAAATTTTATGGTTAAGCGCAAGGGATAAAGTGTAACGTACAATAGATTCTTCATATTTCGTTTACATGCTGATGTTAAAGGGCTTACCTTTTGATTCCAATAGGGTTTCAATGGAGATAACAGGTTCGGATAAGAATATTAGTTTCACTAAGACTCGTACATGAGTAAAGTAATAATAATAACAAAAATGAGGGATTCTATTGACCATAGCTCAATGTGTTCGAGAAGATCTTAAATCTAATAGTTGTGTAAATCAACTGCTTAACAAGTTTAACGACACCAGTTAGTCGTTGAATGAGTTACGTGAACTTCTACTAGTAGTGAAAGTTGTAAACAAGGGATTCACAGGTTAGGACACTTTATTCATACACAGGGTTTCACAAGGATTCACATGCATCCACAGGAACGGTGGAAGAAGTAAGGATCACGATTGAGTAGAAATCAACCATCGTTTTGATTCTTATAGATTGCTGAATTCCCAATTATGTCGGATAATGGGTCAGAATCCTTTTACACTTGCTAAGCCTCACTGGGACTCACATGCACCCCAAATTATTATTACGTGTGCACCCGTGATAATAATGTGGTTTGCATGTTCATCTCAGTTCCTCTTAACTTGCGTCAAAAGATCCTCAAATTTGAGTGTTAAAAGCTAAAGTGTTGTCAAATCGATAAGGATCACGATGTTCGAGTGATGTTATAATATTGTGTATGAAACTATATGCAATGCAATGCGTATGTGTATGTTGAATGTATCATATATGCAGTAAATAAAAGACCAACCTCGCAATCTGGAGCGAAGTGTCATGGTCGTATTCACGTATTCAAAACTGTTCGGTTATAGTCTGGTTTTATAAAAACGTTTTTAAAACCAAGTTCACTATAACCAGTGGCTCTGATACCAAACTGTCACACCCCCAAAATACCACATGCGGAAACCCCCGCGAGGCATGTGACGTACCAGGATCTAGCCACCTGTCACATTGAACTCATAACAAGATTTCAAGTAAAACTTTCATTTATTAAATTAATTCGTACAAAACATTTTATTGTTCAGCGGAAGCATATTACAATAGTTAAGAATTTCATAACCCAAGTGAATAAAAACCAGTAGACTTGTCTCATGTTTTCATGTAACTCGACCCATGACCACTCCAGCATCCCAGACAGCAAGTTCCAATGATATGTACCCATAGACCTGTAAGCATGCAGAAAAGTGTATCAGACAACGCTGGTGAGTTCACAGTTTTGTTTACCGAGAATCGTGTTACGTGTTTTACTGTCAAAAGTTTCGTTCAGTTCAAAAGCAATTCCAAAAACAATGTTGATAATAACTCGATACCGTACAAGATGGCTCCAGATTATTTGCCCGTCCCCAATGCCCCTATCAAAGCATTGGTCATGATTTAAGGTAATTAGTTCACGCCCGTCCTCCCCGGCACGGTGTGAGGGTGCCAAACCTAATAGCGCTATCAACTAATAACCTCGTTGCCTCCCCGATAACCTTTTCGGTAGAAGATGGGACTTAAGGTGATAGGAGTGAGTGTATTATCCAACATTCTGGTTTAACATTCCAGTCAAACCCATTACCCAATATTCCTCCCCGGAATATTTACCAGATGTCCCTCCCCGGGACGCATGCTTGAAAAAGAGCAGTGAACTCACCTTAGGGTGCGTATTATATCCAAAGAACTATGTGTCAACGACACGAACTAGCATAACATGCAAATAGTCACCAATACATCCCTAATAATATTAGCACAACATAAGTAAGCAATACCAAGTAAAGTTGTTTCACGTGTGATCGAGCTCTACCGAATCACTAAACGTGTGACCCGATGGTAGGGTTATTATTATGGTGATGCAACAGTAACCCTAGGTTCGTTTAATCCCACATATATCCCACATATGTACTAAGTCTTAAGAACAACTTAGTTCCCGAGTGAATAAATATATAATTACATATATTCATAAAATCATGTTAACATATACGTAAGTGTGTGTCTGAATTAGAATAGCACACGTTGCAGAACCGGACAATATATATTAATATGGTTTCCCAAATAATTGTCATACATATTAACAATCATTTTAACTAAAGCAGACTTATCAGAGTTTTCGTAAAATGTGTGTGTGTGTATATATATATATAGTATGAGGTTCATTGGGGAACACTAAAAAAGTGGGGAACAGTGGGGAACCGACTCAAACGAACTCCGATTGGACTCATTCCAACGGTGTTGGAACCGTCTCGTCGAACCCTAACTAGGATCTCTTAACCCTAAACCCTAAATCATAACCCCTAAACCCTAAATATATTAGGGTTTGGCTTTTAGGGTTTAGCTTTAGGGTTTAGGGTTTAGCTTTAGGGTTTAGCTATAGGGTTTAGCTTTTAGGGTTTATAGTTTAGATTTTACGGTTTAGCTTAGGTTTTAGCCTTATTTTTTAGCTTTAGGGTTTAGAGTTTAGGAGTTAGGATTTAGGGTTAAGAGATCTTAGTTAGGGTTCGACGAGCCGGTTCCAACGCCGCTGGAATGAGTCCAATCGGAGTTCGTTTGAGCCAGTTCCCTGCTGTTCCCCACTTTTTTAGTGTTCCCCAATGAACCTTCCCCTATATATATATATATATATATATATACATTGAATGTACGACACATGTAACTAAATGATAAATCAAGAACGTACCTGCCTATCGTTTATAATCGTTAACTAAATATCATTATACAAATTTATTTTGGTGTATTTTATTCGAATTATGCGATAAAAGCCCAAATGATATTTCCTATCATCACACAATAATTATGTTTCAAATCTCGTTTAGACGTACAAAATAAATATAACTAATTATATGTTGTATTTCTAAAATCGTAGATAATTTAAATACCAAGTTAAAATATATCCTTGTTTCATGAGTCGCAAGCGTCGTTCAATGTAAATATATATACGTATACTTGTTTTTGTAAAACTATTTAATCCCGTTATGTTTCCATTCATTTTAAAACACGTAAGTTAGGATTCTTACAAAAATCGGGCAGAGTTGCCTCAGTTTATAGGAAAACCCCCGACAACACAAGTTGTCGTACATCAAAAGTTCAAGTCACGTTGCACATTTAATATAACACATAGATTCACATAAGTCACGTACAAGTCTGATTTCAACTGAATACCCTACTTACAATTCAATTATTATTATTATACAATTTTTTCGAATCGGGTTGGTTTCACTAGAGCTCGTTCCACGTTCCATTATTACAAATAGCACACTTATATATAAATATACAAAAATCAAGCGTGTGATTCTACCTTTCCTTGATCCATTAGTAAACCGAGATACGATCAAAACTGACACACCACCACCTAGAACAACTTGTTGTCCAAGTCTGACCCGTCGACTGTTGACTCTAGCTTTGACCAGCTTTGACCCATTGACCCGTAGTTTAACCCGTTGACCCGACAACTCCCCAAAACACTCGATTAGATTCTAACATCCCTCAACCGTGCGACCACCACCACCACACTTCTGCCCGACAGCCGGAGCTTGACTCCTATTAGTGCATATGTCTGTTGACTTCGTCTTGTATCGAGTCTTGTAACAAGAATGATAGACCTGGACACGTAGTTCGAAAGAAACGGGAAACAGGACTGAAACAGCCACCTCGCACGAGGTGACAAGTCCAGTTCGTGCGAACTGGCAGTTCGTGCGACCTGGATGGGATGTTTCATGCGACCTGGGGTTCCCTATATATAGGAGGTCTTGGTTCTTCATTTGTAACATTCTGATTCCGGTAGCGAAGCTCTGCCGAAGTGTCGCCAGCTCGTGTAACATTGTGAAATCAATACAATCGACATATAATCTACTTCTAAGTGCATATCAAGCTGAATGAAGATCAAATCAATGAATTCCGCCTCTGATTTGGTCTAGAACTCTTCTGATCGACTCGTTTAGATCGATTCCCCGATCCTACAAGTGGTATCAGAGCTCAGGAGGAGGAGTTCTTACCATTTCAGCTTGTTTTCAAGGATAAAATCTGTTTTCTACTCACTTCTACTCAATTTCTACACTTTTTCTTCAAAATTTCAACGAATTTACGGTTAAAATGATCTGAATTTCTCATATAACACGTAAAACACTGTTTTAATCAATCCTTGAAAAAATCCGAACCTAATTCAACCTAAAACTTGATAAAATTGACCAACCCGCGTGAAAACCATATCAGATCGTTCGAGAATTGTCCAGATCGTACGAGTTGAACAAGCTAAGTCGCACGGTTTGATCAGTTAGTGAACCAGCTCGCACGAATTGAATCAAGTCGTTTGAAACCTCTAGTTCGTTTGGTCCAAGTCATTTGAAAGTGTATCCAGCTCGCACGGATTGATTCTTCTAGTTCGTACGAAGTGAAATTAGATCCAGGTCGTTTGAGGATTAATCAGGTCGTTTGAGTTTAAATCCCAGGTCGTGTGAGATTAGTTCAGGTCGTGTGAAACATCTCCAGATCGTTTGAAATCTTCCCAGATCGTTTGAAAAGTCTGGTTTTGTGAAATCTCAATACCGAAACATGGACAATGAATTTTATAATGCATTTGCTACTGCCTCATGTACTCCTGTTACCGTTGCTCAGAATGTAAACATGGAAAATGAAACGGGAACATTGTAGAAACCCCCAAAGCTGATGAGCATTGAAGAATATTATAATTGGCAAGAACGGTTCGAAAATTGGGTTCAAGCAAATAATCTAAGGTCTTGGGAGTGTATTGAAACTAAGTACGTTCGACCTCGTAATAATGTGGGAGTTATAGAGAATATTTCTGAATTTACGGAAAAAGAGAGAGAAATGTACAAGGCAGAAAAAATGATGATCAGTTTACTTCAACAAGCTGTGAAAGAAGACATTTTCATATTACTTCAACATGATGATAGTGCACGATCGATTTGGGAAGCACTTCGCACAAAATTCGAAGGAAGTACGGAGATGATCAAGAATAAAAAGTCATTATTGAAGAAAGAATTTGAATTGTTCTCAAGTTTGCCGGGTGAAACTACAAAGACTCTTATTGAGAGATATTGTCATCTAGTGCGTTCAATGTCACGGTTGGATATCACTAAAGATCGTGAGGGATGGGTTGAAAAATTAGCCGATGCTTTACCTCAAAAAGAATGGGGTACATATCTTATGATTTTGAAAAATACCGGAGAGTATGATAAATTGACAATTGTTCAATTCATTGAAAAACTTGAAGGACAAGATCTTGAACAACAAAAGATTGCTAGAATGAACAATTCAAGTGGTCAACAAGACATCAAGATGTATTTCAAAGGTAATGTTCAAAATGTTGAAGCAAGTCCGAAGATCCAAACCGCTTTCAGCGCAGAAAACTCATCCGGATCACTCAATCAAAGTTCAACCAACAACAGTGGATTTTCTTCATATCCGAGTGTTAATCCAAATGTTTCAACTTCAAATTATCAGTCTCAAAGCTCAAACAATGGTAATGGTCATGTGCTACAATGCAACATCGCGTTGCATCTTCAGAACGGTCAGAATTTCTCTGAAGAAGTCGCTAAAGGTCATATGGCATTACTAGTTACTGTGTTAGAATCATATGAGAGTTTGGTTGCGGGAAGAATCGGAAATCCTATGTTAACAAAAGAGGATTACGATCAGATTGATGCTGAGGAATTGGAGCTAATGGATATTAAGTGGTGTTTAGCGAGTGTGTTGAGGAGAGCTGAGAAATTTAAGCAGATTACCAGAAGATATGACTTACGTAATGCTAATGTTTCTACTTTAGGTTTTGATAAGTCTAAAGTTACTTGTTTTCGATGCAGGGAAAAAGGACATTTCAAGAGGGAATGTACCAACCGAGAAGCAGGTGGAGCTCAGAATCCTTTCGGGAACAATGAATATTATCGGAAAGCAATATATCATCAGGTAGCACAACAACCGTCATCATCCCGTGCTATTCCGATTGAAGATGGAAAGAAGAAAGCTTGTATTACTATGCCTCCAGATCAAGAAGATGAAAGATTGCCAGAGGGATTTAGCTGGGACAAATATATTACGGCTGAAAGTAACTCAAAGTTTAGAGCATTTGTTGCACAGATCATTCAAGAGCCAGAGTTGATGAAAGAATGGATGGATGTGTTTGCAAACGATGAGAAAAGTAAAGATGGAGAGTCTGTCTCTTAAGAAGATAGTTCAGAAAAGACACCAGTCTTTGATCAATCATCAATTGATAGCAGTGATGATGATGAAGAAATTAAACAAATAAACATCGGTAAAACTCATCTATCTTATGAAAGTTTCAAATTTTATTTTGCAGATAAATTTGAGAAGCTAAAGAAGAGACGAGCAGCAAAAGAAAAGAAAGAGGTCAAATGTGAAAATATTGCTCAGGAAGAGAAGGATGAACAGAGTAAAGAAGCTAAAGTGATTAAAAAGATTGTAGAGGTCACAAAACCTTGTCTGAAATGTTTGGAACCATGCAAACATTGTGAAGAGAAAGACAAGAAGTATAGTGAGCTGGACGAGATGAAAGAAAAATTATTGTTCAATGTTAAGAACGTGAAAGAATCTTATGATGTGTTGAATAGAACAGTCAACCAGTTGGAAAAGACAAACTCAGAAAGAGAAGATGCTTTGACAATGATGAATGCAACGATGATGTCTAAGCAGAAGGCCATCAATCACTATATTGATGAGTGTGCAAAGTTGCAGCAGGAATTGGAGACTAAAAAGATCGAGAATGAAAGAATCAGACAATTGCTAATGAGTTACTCAAGTTCTGATTACTTGATTGATATAATATATCCGACAGTAGCAGGTTTTGAAGCTTTTCAAGATAAGAAGTCGGAAGATACGGATACTGGTAAGAAACAAAGTGCAAATTATAACAGGTGTCCGCCTCCAATCTGGGAAGGTTATTCTCCCAGAAAACCAAATTCGGAAGAAGACAAAAAGGCAGTCAATATAAAGTTAAAGTCTGAAACAACTGATGAGTTACCAGACAACATTGATGTCACATTCACATCGTCTGACACTGATCATGAGTCTGAGTTAATAAAGAAAGTCGTCGATCAGGTGTTGGAAAAGGATGAGGACTCAGAGTCAAAGTCTGAATCTGAGAGCTCAAGTTCATCAGTTGTGTGACAACTGTCACTTTTCCGTACATTCTGTACACTAATTGAACAGTAATATGTGCTTTAATAACTGTGCATGATCTAGTTTACAAGACGAATGAATTTCTGATTACTGTTATATACATACAATGGCATTTCATGTTGCAAGACTTTTATCGTTGCTACATGCAACACGATATAGTTCTAATAATACACAGAACAGAAATGGCACCATTACCAGACAAACTAAAATGCTGACGAAGTTCAGTACATAGACAGACAGTGTTTTGAGGCCCAGTATGAGCCAGAGACTACGTAATACACTAGTATAGTGTGTAGGGAAGTAAGGACCACAAAACTGCTTTTCTAGGTGATAGATAAAGTGCCAGAAAGTGCCTAAAACCCACATAAAGTGCAGAATTCTACATAAATCAGCAAAATTCAGCATTTTAACAAGTTTATTACATGCAAAAATATGGCAAAATGGTCCCGAATGCTTTCCTAAGTGTCGGAGATTAAAAGGGTTACAAAAGGGTACATAAAGAACACTAAATGGAATAGTTTGACACATTAATGAACCGGTATCTAACCGAACAACCGGACATTACCCGAAACACCAAAATTACACTAGAAGCACTGTTCTATTATTTCTGAGCTAGTTATGATCCCCAAACACCCTAACACACTATATAACACATGTTATACATAAACACTAAACATTATACTTAACATTTAACTAGATGGTTGGAATTTACACTTAGACCCCCCCCCCCCCCATATATAAGTGGACGGTCTCTTATGTGACCCCACCTCCCAAATTTTGCAAGATCTCACTATATCTCATTTGATCTTCTCAATCTTAGTAAGATCTTATGTAATCTCTAAATGATCTTGCTTGGAATTTTCTAAGATTTCCTAAGATCTTAATGGATATAAGAACACATGAAGGAACATATTTCTCACACAACACCACTCATCTCTCTCCTTCTCCCCCTCTTCTCGGCCGTAAGAAGCCACCACCACCACCATCACTTCCACTTTGCTTCCATATATTCAAAGCTTACACAAGGTGTAAGGTGCAAGATTAGAAGGCTTGGTGCTTGAAGAACTTGAAGGACCTCCATCATTAGCTTTTATCCACCACTTTTGTCTTCATCATCAACAAGTGTTCTTCCCTAGCTTAGAGCTAGTAGTAAGACTCTCTTGACCTTTGTTTACTTCTATTTTGATTGGTTAAAAGATGTATTATGTTGGAAATCACAAGAACACTAAAAGACATGAACATGAATCTCTAACATAAGCTTATAAACATATGGAATCTTGTTGATTTATGATTGTTTGCTTCTTGTTGATTAATTATTAGTGATTGTGATGCTAGACATCATAACTAACCTACTAGATTGTGATTAAACACATGATCTAGTAAGTTAAAGTGGTGATCTTGTGAAAGATCACGATCATCATGCTTTATGTCTTTCATGAACTTGAATAATAAAAGTTATTTTCATATGATGGTGATTTAAATAATACAAGTCTTGTAAGTGGATGGTTTCTAAAATAGTTTTCCAAAGAAATCAAGTTAAATCACAAGATTTACATGAACATAGTTTTAAAGAAAATAACCATGTTTCTAGTAGTGAAACAAGGGTAAGAATATATTGTTTACAAGAAAACTCAAAAGAATGATTTTTAGAAAAATCATCTAACAAGTTGTAAACACTCAAATCTTTTAA
>JARYGA010001497.1:0-24263 GCA_030545235.1 Helianthus tuberosus | reverse complement strand
AACATTTAAATCTTTTAATCTACAAGTCTAAACATTTCTGAATCCGGATTTTTTATCTATAATTTGGGGCAAACAATGAACCTTTGAATATAAAACTTGGAAGGGTGTGAATTTATAATCTTGTTGACTAATGTAAGATACCCCTAAATATCGAATGATGATCGGAGTTTATCAAGATTATGTTGTTAGTTAACTTAACAACATACTTACCATCTGGTTTGACTAAAAATCTATCCCTAGAAAACTCAGTGTCGACCCAATTAAGAATCTATCTTTAAGGCGATGACAGCTAATGGCGTGATGCATCTATATTTACGTTTCAAGACGACGATAACTATGGAAGTGATTGAGAATGAGTGAGGGAGGGAGTTGCGATACGTGGTTGTCGGTGATTGTACGTAAATTGGGCCTTCAAGAACTTAAGCTATTAGTTGAAAAAAACTTTTATGATTTATTCAGTAATTTTAGTTCTAAGGTTTAGTGAATGTTACAAGGAGGATTATATGTATTTTCTTGTAACATGTATGGAAATTGTTGGTGACAAAAGAATATTTTTTTTTACAAGGAAATGATCTGGAAAGTTGGTGATAAGCGTGCTCATTGGAATATATTTTTGTCAATAAGTTGGTATAATGGTTTTGTTGGATGAATGTAAATAAAGAGTCAAAACGAGTAATTTATAATAGTCGATTAGGCTCGGGTAAGAGGACTAGACCTGGGTTTACACATAAATTTATTTATTTTTATCATAGAGTAAATTACGTGGAACGTTTTCAAAATTTCAACTTTTGTTCCTAGGCTCTTGGTTTTAAAAATCGATAGGCGCACTAAAGTGACGAGATCTAAAATTGAGGTGCGAATCGCAAAAGCGGTGAGCTTTTTGTACCCGAGGCGCAAGGTGTTTATATAATTTTTTATATATCCCATACATATCCCTTAGGTTTTAACTTCCTTTAACCTATATATAGCTATAAATAACGCTTTTATACTATTTTACTTACATGTACACGTCAAAAAACCCAAGTTACAACTTTTTTCTGCAGAAAAAATGCCTCAGATACATGAGGCGTGCGCCTCAAGCCAAAAAGCCCCCCCAAAACCCAAAAATCTGTGTCTTTTGGGCGCTTCTTGTAATTACACAAGGCGATGAGCGAAAAAGCCCTAGAACTTGCGCCTCTGCGCGTCTGAGGTGCGCTTTAAAACCAAGCCTAGGCTTGAAAGATCTATTAAGTGGGTGTAAAATTATCCTTAAAATTAAAAAGAAAAGAATAATTGGACTATGTAAGCATAATTGTAGGGCTCATTTGTATTCGAAAAACTAAAAACTTGAATCTGATTTTATTGGAATTCGAGTCTAGTAATTGATCTAGAATTAATATTATACATACTTTTTATTTCTTACTTTTATATATACTCATTGCCAACCATCACTAATGGTGCGCGGTTCAGATTCTTCACGAGTTCATATGTAGGTCCCGATTCTCGGAGGATCGATAACGAAACCGAACCCTTGTTTATATCAAACACAGTCACGAGTGCGGAATCCCCGTGACGATGCCAAACCAAACACAGATAACGATAACACAATGTAACCAATGAAACACAATCAATTGATTAAAAGGATGAGAACAAGGATCAAACAAATACACACAATGTATGACAGTAAACTTTCAGTAAGGTTATGCTCTCATGGTTTCTGTGAGAAACCATGTTGTGTTTATATAGGCATCCCAGCCCATAAGTTGAGGAAACATCAAATGGGCTTGACGAAACATCAATTGGGCCTGACGAAACATCACAGTTGACGAAACTCTAGGAGTTTCGTCACTGTTCACGGCGAAACTAGGAGTTATGACCATAAGGGAGTTTCGTCATGTATGAGCTCGACGAAACATGGAGTTTCGTCGAGGGCTGCAAAAGATGTGTGTGCTGCAAACAGACAGTTTGCAGCAGACTTGTAATAAACACACAAACAACATAAATACCCAAATATGCAACATGAATAGTCATTAAACATTACATAACAACTGAGACAAACTTGTCGGACACATAGAAAGATAGGAGGATATCCAACTAAGGTCGACGGCGAATACAGACTTGATAACTAAAAATACCGTACAAATATGTAGATAATAAAGACAAGTTACAGACACCAAAATATGCATCAACAAACTCCCCCTTGTCTGTTACTGTCTTCGGTCTTCAATCTTCCGTCTTTAGTGTTTCTCGGACCACGAACTGCCAGCATGGATCCCACGATAGTAACAAAAGCAAGCGACGCGCTAAAATCGCAACGCTTGATGCGCGTCCTTGTCTTCGTAGAAGATATCGTGTCGATACAACTTGTTGATGTCGGCCGCGGACATGTTCACGATCCACATCGGATCTAACATCCGAAAATTCTCACGATCTCCATTAAACACAATCACTGCCTCGTGCGTATCCGAGTCGTAGCACCATAAGGCCATATCTTCCAAAAAGTTCTGTTTCATCGGCATTAACGGGATCTTATCCATAACCTTCGCGGGCTGATAAACAAGCTTGTAACGCGCCGTGTTGGTCGATGGATCTAAGGTGAACTTTATCTGTTGATAGATGGGAAACTGAGGTTTGTACAACTTGTCTTTCCAGCCTGTCCTTTTAACACCACGTTCATCGAAGTAAACTTCGTACCCAGGCTCAGGTGGATTGTCATCTGATTCAGTATCCTCCTCATCATCACCAGCTGATGTACCACCAGCTGCACCAGCAGACGATGCACCAGCAGCAGATGCACCAACGGCACCAGCACCTGCATCACCACCATCACCACCATCATCACTGTCACTATCAGACGAATCAGAATCCTTTCGACCAAACTTTTCATCCATCCTTTTCTTTAACTCCGGCTCTTCATCATCAGATTGGCTGTCATTGTGACGCCATTTGTCATTTTCTGGAGCGATGTAGTCGGGTTTACCAAGGCACCGATTAACTTCCTAGGCGGCTTGCTTTCTTTGTATCTCTTGATTGCAAGCCCCTTGAATATCCTCAAAGATTGCTCGATCATAGATTCTATCTTCAGGATGTCGTCGTCGGCTTTTGGAAGACCGGGATGCTGAACATTCATGATCATCTGTAGAAAACGAGGATACATCCAGAATTTATTCCCAGATGTTCGACTACCAGTTCTCGTCATGTTCTCCTTCATGTTGGCAAAGATATACTTTGAGATGCTAAACGGTTTGTTAAGCACCAATGCCACCATGAGTCCTACAAGGTCATTGCTTGTGTAAGGACTTCCAAAAATGTCCCAAATTGACTCGTAAATGAAAACCCGGACCCCTGAAACCCTAACGCACATGAAAAACCAAGAAATCTAGAAAAATGGTCTTCAGGCGGGCCGCGTAAAGGTTGACCAGACCCTTTCGCGGGCCGCATCAACTTGAAATTCAACCGGATAAGCATCTGGGCCACGTATAACCCAATTGGCAAGCCTACCCATGACACACCAAGCCTACTCGTAGATTAGGTTGCTCTCGCGGGCCGCGTAAGTTTAAGAGAAGGTTTACGCGGGGCGCGTAAACCTTAAATTTCAGCTATAAATTGGAATGGCCATGAGCATTCCACTGTTGTCAAAATCAACTTTCAAAAACGAAGTTATACTGCTCCAAAGTCGAAAATACAATTAATATAGCAAGGCGCTGCTACGATACAGGGTATTAACTCGATCGTTGCTACGATTCAATGTCCGATCGATTAAAAACTATCCAATGGATGTTTAAGTGCTGCTCGAATTAGGGTTATACTTTGTCATTCGTCGTGAACTCGACGGATGTTTAAGTATTGCACTTTGTTATTCGTTGTGGGGGTTTTAATCTCGTGAGTTATCGTAAATGTTGTATTAGTTACTGACCTAATTCGTGTGCATTGTTATTTAAATTAGGTTACAAGGCTAATCAGTAGGCTAAGCTCTATCCATATAAATATGCAATGTGAGTTATTCTCTTTTATCAAAAAGTATTTTACAATACTCCATTTTCAAAAGTTATAATTACAGGGATTAAGTCGTGGTTATCTTGAATCACTGGCTAGTGGGGTATTGTGCACATTACTAATTTATCATGGGTTAGGCTAATAAATCATAATAGTGATAAACGTCACTACTTGGGGAAAGACCCAATAGTGGTATGACCATCGTCACCAGGTGACACGGCGCCAGATAAAAATAAGATAGAAGCCATTGTAATCGCTCTTATGCTGTAATTTATAACCATGTGTCGTTTTATCAAATTTGAATAACTCGCCAGCATTTCCCCGCTGATAAAATATTTTTAAAACATGTTTCAGGCGACCTGCTGTAAATCAAGAAAACGTGCTACGGAGCACTAACCAGCTTGAAGAGGTGGCTCAGTTAAAATGAATAAACATGTTTTATAAATCAGGGAATTTACTTGTGAAATTCCTCTATTGTAACTTACGGGGTTTATCCCGAATTATGAAATAAAAATAATCGGGCATTTTCCAGATTTAAAAGATCCTGTTAAAAAAAAATCTTCCGCTGTTGCATCAATTAATAAATACCACGGGTTCCTGTCCCGCGGCTCCTGACCGGGTCAAACCGGGGCTGGGGCCGTGACAGGAAAAGGTGGTATCAGAGCCACTGATTTAAGCCTATTAAGTATTCAAATATACTTAATTTTTCCTGATTATCATTTTGTGATTATGTGTTTTATTAACTGACTAATTGTTAGTTACAGTATGGGAAAGCAAAAGCTTTCGGACATCTATCGTCAATTAGATAGTGTACCAAAATATAAGGGATCCTCATCCCAATCAAATTCCTCAAGATACTTAGTAGATACTGAGGAGGGAATATTTGTTCGTAAGGCACAGTATGAGAAACCACTTTCTCCTAATAAAAGAAGTTTGATTATTAGAAAAAGTCAAGAGAAAATAAAGAAGTCCCAACAAAAATGAGTGATGGGTAATAAGGAAATAGGCAATAACCCTCCATGGGAAGACAAGTTAGATGAAAAATAGGCAGATCTCTATATGTTAGCTACCGTAGCAGTAAATGTTAAACTCTAAACTGTCAACACCCCGACCCAGTATTAGTATCCATATTATCCAGAAACCAGAAACTTTAATCTATTAAATAAACTACTAGTATATTTCAAAATTTAGTTGTAATAAAAATAAGTTGTTTCAATAAAATGGGTTGTATAATTACTTAGATTTTTCTGATTTCCTTTCTGTGACTATGTTAAAATTTTAACTTAAAATTTTGTGTGTTTCTTCATAAATGCTAAACAGCATGAATGAATTATCTGAAGCCCTGGAGAATCTCAATCTATACCCTGTGAAAATAGAAGTTTCCAGAGACTTTACTGGCTACTTGGCCGATGTGGAAGAACCCATGGAATTTCAAGCTCCACCACCGAAGAAATCAAAGCCAAAGAAAAGAAGAAGATTTGTGGGCTGGAGGCGTGTGCGCAGAAGGAAACCAGCAACTAGGAAAATTCCCAAGATAGAAAATCCCATTGATACAGGAAAAGAAATTGAGATCGAGGGAAATTTTAAGCAAGCAGGAATAGAAATTGGGGAGAGTTCTAAACAAACCAAGGAAATGACGTTGCAGGAAGAGCTAGATTTCATACTGGCAAGCTGTGATACCATTAAACCTTTTAATGAGAATCTTTTTACTTATCCTGCCGAAACCCGACATCCAATTAACTTGGAACCAGCCATCCCAGATCCCCTTGTCAATACTCGACCATTAGGAGAAATGGAAGAATGGTGGACCAATGACTGGCAGTTCCAAAACCTTCTCAATAACCCATATACCTTTTTCCCTCAGTTCGACCTAGAACCTGCACCAAATCCACCAATGAGTAATATGGCTGAACTCCGCCATTTTGGCGAGGAGCTAATGGATGCAGGGAATAGGATTAGGGAGGTAGGAGAACAGATCTCCTGGAAGTACGATGAGAGGGAGCGTCGCTTCTAAGATGCCAGCTGACGGGGATGGTGTGACGGCAATGTTTGTGGTTATATAATAATAACAATAAAATATAATTCTGTGAAATAACCTAAGAATAAAACTTTTGTAAGATAACAAGTGAGTACGGCTGCATATTATAAAATTATAATAAAATATCGAGTGTTGGAAAATCAACAATTTGGCTATATTTGTTTTCATGATTATGTGCAATTATTTGTTTATAATAATTATTAAGTAATTGATACTAATTACTTATATAAATTAATTACCAGATGACACATGCTGGTAATGAACCTGATAATGAAGTTAATCAATCTGAGCATAACTGTAACACCTCGTAAAATCGTGTCCAATGATGTGGTGACACGTGTAATGAACCCTAATAAAGTCAAACGTTGACTATGAGGGACTAATTTTGTCAAAATCGAAAACTATGAATATAGAAGGACTGAAAGTGTCAACATGCCTAAACTAGACCTCTGAGTGACCTTATACGATGTCCGTAATCTCAGACGAGCCACTTGTTGGACAAAAGGAGCCGGTTGCGTAATAATTTGAAAGTTGCGCAATGAAGGGTTAAAAGTGTCAACATGTTAATTCTTACCTCTGAGTGACCTTTTAACAGACCGAGAGCTTCATTATGCTTCATCATATTCTCGGGAATGCCTAATATTGGTTATGCAAGGCTTTTATGCCAATAAGTGAAATTACGCGCAAGTTTGTAAGTTAGAGGGGTTAAAGGCGTCAACATGTTTAATTATACCTCTGAACGACCTTTTAACGAAACCAAAGCATCGTGTTGTATTATAATACTCTCAAGAATGCCTAACATGGACTAGATAAGGCTTCGATGCTATTAAACGATGATATGTGCAAGTTTGCGCATTAGAGGGACCAAAAGCGTCAACTTTTGAATCTACACCTCTCGGGGACCTTTTAAGCGAACCGGAGCGTTTTAATAATTGGACATACATTCGGGGATGCCCATTATGGGCTATAGAAGGTTTGGATATCATTAAACGTCATTTCGCGCTACTTTGCGCAATTAAGGGACTAATTGCGTCAAACTACAAAAGTAGGTCGAATCGTTGATAACGGACCTTCCGGAATATGTCCATGAGTTAAACATACCCTATTTATACTTTATATAGCTTAGATATAGGCTTAGAGGTGTTTGGTGTGCAAAAATAAACTTTTATGTCATGCAGGGACTAAAAGTGTCAAAAAGTGCACAAGTTTGCACTTTCGCGCATATCTCGCATTCTGAATATCCCCGGACACCCAAAAATTTATGTAAGCACTAAAATATTTTATTTTAGTGTGTGGCATGATAAAATTCCACTCGTCGCGTAATTTGGACCATTTTTAGCGTCCGTTCGTGTTTCGTCGTAATTAGACGCATAACGTGACCATACGACCAAACGAACCGACATCCGAGATACTTCCGGGCATATTTTGAGTCCTCTAAACATCATTGACCTTGTAGAGCCTTAAACATGGCCTGGCAGGCCTCAGACGTGTTGAAAATGGCATTTAGTAAGTGCAGGGACTAAACGCGACATTCTGCCAAACTATGTAACTGAAAGAAGTCAGGGGCTGTTGTTGTAAAAGCCTGAAACATGTCTGAACTGATCTGGGCTTTAAAACAGGTCATAAGCCCATTAGGATGCCAGTTTCGTGGGCCAACTTTAACAAACAACAACATTAAAAGCTGTTTTGAAGTTATGCATTGAACAGGGACCAAAACCGTAAAACAGCAAAAATAAATTCGCTGGGCCTGACACCCAGGCGGGCCGCGTGGGCCTGGGCCACCTGGTTACGCGGGCCGCGGGCCGCGTAACGAACAGCAGCAACAGCAGCAGTTTTTTTTTATTTTCTGTTTTGTTAGTTCCTTGGGCTCCAATCCACTCCAAAACCATATTTAATCAAATCCTTGGGCTGTAACCTGTTTTAAAACAGCTGGTAGGACACTTGTACTGATCATAACTTATCTCTAAAACACTTGTCTTGATCTAATTCACTCCCAAAACCTATAAATACTTGAAGCTCTCATTCATTTCTCACACCACTTTCACTCTATCATTCTTTCTCTCAAATCTGGACCTTCCTAAGCTGAAGTGGAGCATAATCTTAGTAGAAAAGATAGCATGGACCCTTTGTAAGTGCCTTAGCCCACTCATTAGTTCAATTTTATGATTTAGGAACCGAAAAGTCAAATATCGCAAATAAACTTTGACTTTTGGTTTATACTCTTATGATTAACCCCTGAAAGGGCACCTCCTAATTCCTTCGTTTGCTTAATTAATTGTCGGGTCAAACCGTTTAGGTAAAAAGTCAAACTTGGCAGCTTTGTGAATATTAATTAAAACCATAGATGTAGGGGTTGTAAATTATATTTTAACACTCTAATAACTTGGTAATGATTATTAGAACATGTCTAAGCTGGTCCAACCCGACAATTCTAAGTTTAGGGTCGGTTCACAACCGAAAGTCGCAAAAGCTTGACTTCTCTTTGACTTTTCAGTTCTGACCCGATTAAGCTTGATTCTTCCATGTTCTAAGCTTCCATTAGGACCATATTATTCAGTAGCATAACCCTCTGGAGTTATATAGCATGGTTCCTTGTGGTTTGAATTATACGCTAGTTTCCGTTATTATGCTTATAAACGCCCATTTTGCCCTTTTGACATAAGGATGAGATTTTTAGAAATGTGAGAGGACAAAAGCCTTTGTCACTGATATATAAGCTTGTCCCGAAAATTTGACATCAGTTCTTGGTCCTAAATAGGAGTTATGCTCGATATCGTAATTAGAAGCTTTTAACTAAGTAAATTGCGATATCTTGCATAAAGCGTGTTTAAACTTGGATTTTGACCCGAAACTCATTACCTAATGTTAAGATATTATTTTTAGGGATTGTTGGAGTTATTGATCAGATTATAAACTGATCATATCATAGAGTTCTTGTATTATTCGGTAAATGACGATAATACCCTTTTCATGCATAAAATAAGATTTACAAATGATTTGAATGCCAAATCTTTTCCTACTGATTTCATATATTAAATAAAGTATTTTGAGCATTCAAAACTGATCAAAATCTCAGATTTCCATAAAACCCCTTAATTATCATCAATTAGCGATTTTTACGCTATTTAGGTGTATAGTATGGTTTTTAAACCACAATTAACACCTAAGACTTGTTACCTACTGAATTTTTAAACAAATTTTAATATTATTACAGTAGGTATAAGTTGAGAACTCAGGTTTCTAAAAATGCCCTTAAAAGCCTATGTGAAATGACCAAAATGCCCTTTCGGGACATAGTTTGGTCATAAATAGTAAATTTCACATATGTGTAATATCTTACTGATGTAATGAGATAAATTAAATATTTTTACTGATTAGAAAGGACCAGAACTACAGTTTGTTATAAAATCTCTTTTATAAATATTAAAATTACCAAAATGCCCTTACGGGACTTAAAATGGTTTTAAATACTTTTTAGGCATATATGTTGACATCCTACTGATGTATTGACATATTCTAAGCATAATAACATATGAAATTTGTATATGATTCATTTGGTTACCCGTTACGCATTTTATGCGTTCGGATCGGTTTATGTGACTAGTTTACGTATGTTTGCCGAAACGGGTTTAACCTTATCGTTTTTTTTCTCAAAATCCGGAATGTGTTTAGTTTACCCATATTATACAAGTATCCAAACTTGTTGGGTCTAAATAACATTCTATTCCGGTCATCGCTTAATCTAGCGTATCGTACCGCTTTAGATACTTCAAGCTAGCCGGTCTAAGTCTATGGCTTAAATAAAGACTAGTAGCATTCTGAATTTGGTTATATATTACCATCACTCCAGACTAGAGCCACCCGGTAAAAGCTACCTGCATTTAGATAGATTGGATACGACTGAGTTATTTTGCTGTGAATTAAGTATTAGCTCAGGTAAATACTTTTAACTTATTTTTCCTATACGGGCTTGGGATATGGTATTATAATAATACCACTTGGTCGGGTATGAAATCATTTAATCGGATTGTGATTAATAAATTTACATAACCCGTTTTAATCTGTCTTGTTTGATAACATAAACGCCCCAGATGTACGGTAAACATGTAATTCAGTATACAAGATTTTAATAAGAATTGTCCCAAGTTATAAAAGGTTTCGTGCCTTGTGCACTTAAATCAATTTTCATAAACTCTTTTCAAATGAGTCGGTTAAATTGTATTTACCAGTGAAAACTGACGTATTTTCAAAAGGCTAAGTGGCAGGTACTACTCATAATAGGCTGGGAGTTGCTCAGTGTCGAAAAAGAGGATCTTGCAAATCCTTAAAGATGCTATAAAGTCTGCTACGCTTCATTTTATATATTCTGTAATGATCCTCCTGTGGACTGATATTACAGACTCCTCTATAATAAATAGTTTGATATTTTTAGACATTTGAGTTTGTAATAATATTTTTATATTCCTAGACTTCCGCTGTGCTATTCTGTGTATGGTTGACTATGATGATATCAACTACGTCACGATACCCCACCGGGCCCACCGGTGATATGTGGAATTAGTGGGGTGTGACAGGTTGGTATCAGAGCCAACATTGAGTGAATTAGACACTAGTCTTTTGTGTTTAATCTCAATGACACAGTAGCATATTCCTTAGACCTTTTTGAGTCTAGACTTAACATAGGAATGCTCTCATCCCTATTAAGTAAACATTGTTTTCGATTTTATGTATTTTAATAAGTCGCCAAGCAAAGAAGCCGTTGATAGAGATTCTCTTCATCCGGAGCCAAGAAATGCCAAGCTTCACAATACGGCTATAATAAGCGTGCGACTAGTTTGGAGGAAAGACCTTTAAGGACTCATTCCTAAAACCAAACCCATTTTACTTGCAATCAGACTTCAGAGTCCATACCGGAGGTCCTTGAGACTCAAATTTTAAAGTCTGTGCCAGCGGAGTCCATACCAGGTGGTCCCTGAGGCTCCCGTATTGAAAATAATGCTAGAAATGCTGATGATCCTTATTCCTTACCTTCAAGTTTTGAAATCCCAAGATTTGGATTGTATCAGTCAAAACCCAATCTGTGATCCATATTATTTCTTTAACCATTGAATCCTTGAATTCTATTTCCGTAACGGATCCTGATTGGAATATCTGCATTATTCACTAAGGTCTTTTGTACCTTCACCATGTATGGTAAACACAGAAGAGAAACAATCGAATGGAGCAAGGAAGACATTAGATAATCATTCCTTCATAATATTCTGTCTTTTGAGTCCTTAAAAGGACCTATCTCTTTTATTTAGTCCCTGTGTGGACATACCTTCAACTTAAGACCCTATATGGGCATTTGCTATTTAGTCCTCTCATGGACCTGATATTTCGATATAGTCCTCTCATGGACATTATATTCCTTCATAGTCCTTTCATGGACATAGTATTTCAATAAAAGTCTTTTTGTAGACATATTATTTTATCAGAGTCCCCTGGCGGACATAATAATTCATTATAATCCTTTCGCGGACATATTATTTCATCATAGTCCCTTAGAGGGCATACTGATTCTTTAAAGTCCCTTTTTGGACATATTGTTCCATTAAGATCCCTTGTGGATATGATATTTTATTATAATCCTTTCAAGGATATATTGTTTCATTAATAAGTCCCACTGAGGACGTATCTTTCGACATAAAGTCCCTTCGAGGGCAATTGTTTATTGACGTCCCTTTATGGACATGTTATTTCATTTAGATCCCTTTGGGGATACGCTATTTCGAATTAGTCCCTTTTGAGGACATTGATGTTTCATTAAAATCCACATATGGATTTGTAATATTTTATAATCCTTATATGGACTTATATTTTCTTTGGGTCCTCTGTATTATTACTAAAAGTCCTGTTTAAGGCACTATTGTAAATTCCTAATAATCTAGGAAAGTCAATAGTTCTGATTTTACTAGAACTTTATCGATCAGCTGAAAATTTCAAAAGATCCTCTTAATGGTATAACCTAGCCTATATGTCTATGAACATGGCTATGATGGTAAAACCCTCTTAAGATAATTAATCTTTGTTAACATCTGAGAACATGTTAACATTCCTGGCTGTGTGACTTGAGAGACCACACTAGCTTCCAAAAGTACTTGGATTTTTCCCAAGCCACCTTCATAGCCTATATGATCAATACGAATCACGGCTATCTACCAACAGTATGAAGTATACACCAAAACATCCAATTAAGATATATGCCTTTGGGCGAAGGTGTATTCATGACAATGATAGTTTTATTTTATAAACTTCTTGTTAAAAGGCAATGAACTATGTTCGACCCTTAAAGATCACTGATCCAAGAGATCATTGATTATGTTTTAATTGTCCTTGTGACAAGGCCTTTTTGTGCCATCTAACTGCGCTTCGAGACAAGCCAATGTGCAGTAATTTATCATTCGTGACAAGTTAACATATTAAATGTTAACATTTCTAGTCACATGCTTTTGTGCCAGCATTGATAAATGTCCTCTGTGACAGGCCTTGGTGCCATGTCTTATAACGTCATCGTGACGAGGCCACTTTGAGCCATATCTAAATGTCCTTTGCGACAAGGCCTTCGTGCCATATAATCATTTGTGTCCTTCGTGACTAGGCTTTAGGCCATATATGTTTTTACGTCCTTCGCGATGGGCATTTATGCCATATATGTATATAGTTATAATAAAAGTCATGTAAGGCTAGCCTTCGAGCTATTCATAATCGTCCTTGTGACAAAGACAGTTGTGACATTATGATCCTCTGTCAAACAGGTAATGGACTCGTTCCAAACCTTAAGTGCCGTTTAGGCCACCAAAATGGTTGAGCCGGCCCTGAGGATTACTAGCATCAAACTTACTAACAAGAGTGACAACAACTCCCTCTCCACTAGCCATGATTACCAGAGACACAATTAATCAATCAACCAAGATTTTAAAAACACACATTTTTCTTAGCCACAATTAGTGATGGTTACTGATGGGATAATTACTGAGTTTATATTTTCAATAGTCGGACCTTGGTTGGGTGATGTCCTTTTAAAATTTCCAATTTTTACAACACTTAGGTTGACCCGGACGACTTTTTCTTAGGGGCTGTTTGGTAGCCTCTGAATGGTCATTAAGAGGCTACCTCTTAATGGAACCATTAAAAATTTTACCAATGAGAAGGTAGAAGAATGTGACATGTGATGATTTACAATTCACCAAGGGCCGTCCCTTGTCCTTTTTTGATTTTCCCCAACCCCAACTTCTAAATCATCTGAAGCCTCTATGTCATTACTTAGTTCCACCGGCTCAGAAGCTGATGGTTGGTCAGCAGTCTTTATCAAACAACAGCTCGAACGACGAGTAGAGACTTTGGAAGCAACAACTTTGGTGAAACCCTCGACATTGGGAACGTTCACATAGCTTGAACCCTCGAACCTATGTTCAGTGCCCCTAACAACAACATCTTCACCGGATGTAGCCTCGGCATCTCCAAACACAACATCAGATGTGTCATCGCTCTTGATAAAGTCTAAGGCAAACATAACTGCAACAAATAAAATATAACATAAGCAGAAAATACAAAATATCATACCTTGATCATCTCTCACGAGCACATCCGGCTTGTCCCACAACTTGCTAACATCCATTAGCACTAAAAGATGTTCGTAAAAAGGCTGTGAGGTTGAAGGGTTCCGGGAAGGGTGGTGAAGGTTCCACCAATGTTAATCCATGGGAGGTTTATTGGCCGGATTAGAAGGTCACAGTTGGTGACAGCTTCAAGCCTTCATCCGTTTGTGAGGATGTTCTTACCCACTTTGATTCTCCTGTTGTTCGAGGTTCTTGCTCGTCTATGGATGATGACCTGATGATTTCGAAAAATGGTAATGGGTGCTTGTAACCTTGTTGCCTTGCTTCCAGAGGGTGTATCCCAATTTCGCAAGAGGATGCGAGAATATGATGTCTTCTCGAAGAAGAGGGATGAGATGAAGGCTTCACTAGCTACTCTAAAGAAGGAGGCAGAGGGTTATGCTGGGAGGGAGAAAAGCTGATGTTGAGGATTGATGAGCTTTCTTCCCAGCACAAGACTGAAATGGTTGAGTTGGAAAAACGCTTGGAAGCTGACAGGGTTCAAGTCAGGGTTGATAGGGCTGCTTTGGAGGTTCAGAAGTAGGCTTTCTTGGAAGAGAAAGATAGTTTGAAAGCTTCGCTAGCCCATGCGACTAGTGATAACAAATGGTTAATTGAACATGGATTCCAGCAAGTTGTTACATACCTTCTTCATTCATCGGAGTTCAATAGTGCCTTGGGTGATTCGTACAGCCAGCTTCTTGCTCAAGGTTTATTTGCTGGTTTTAAGGCATGTGAATCCGGGTAGACTCCGCAAAAGTTTTCTCTTTTTCAACCTAAGTTCTTTGTTGTCTTCAAAGAAACTGTTTTGAAGATGGAACACTTGACTTACCCTTATGTGGGTGAGGTTTCCAAGTTTTTAACCCCTGATTTTGGATGCTATGGGCTGGATTGTGATGGTTTTTATAAACCCCTTGTATTATAAAACCTTGTGCCCACATGTATGGCCAAGATCGAAGCACGATTTGCGAGAAACGATCCTAACGGTTCTAGGAAATCTATAAATACCCACAAGCTTTCATTCTTTTCTTCACACTTGATTCATTCTTGCTCTAAGTTGGGGTTTAACACTTCATACCTGAGCAAATTTAATCAAGATCTTCCTAACTTGGACCCTTTGGAAGTTTCTTTCGTGCTTTTATCATTTTTCAAGCGTAAAAGTCAAACAGTGTTTGACTTTCTGCTTTGACCATGAATTGGTCAACACAAAGTTCGTTTGAACTTTGCAACGTGAGCGTAATCACGATGGTTATAGTACCTTGTGACTATACCTACTGATTACCATGTTGATTAGGTGTAGTGACGAGTCATAGTTTCGGTCAAAATACGTATTTATGCGTATTTTGCAACCAAACTATTCTTGGGTATCAAAACCTGTTTTCTAACTTAGTTAAACATGTTTTAACATGTTTAGCTCGTCACTTTTAGTTTAGTGCTTGTATAGATTTGTAAGTCAAGCGGTCTAAACCACCGCTTAGACTTTCAAACTCGACCCGTTTGGTCGATCGTTAGGATCCGACCAAGCATATTTGTGACCATAGTTGTATAGGGAATAACCTTCCAAGGTTACACCTTATGGTCACTTAGTTTAATTAGTTGTATGATAGGTGGTTTATATGCCTTAGGTAAATGACCAAAATGCCATTTTCATGCATAATTGGATTTTAAGCATATGTAACCTAACTTTTGTCACCTAAACTGATTATGCAACATATTTAAACATGTTTAGGCATATAATACTTGACATAGGACTAGTTAGGCGTCTCGAACGCGCATTTGCGCGCACGACGCTTTAAAGTAGCGAAAGCTACCTTAATGGGTCGTAATGGGTCGAAAGCACTTAGGTTAGTTTCCGTTTTAGAATGTAGGCTTTGTTAAACCATATCATATGAGTCCCAGTACTCATTTGGTTTACGGGACCTCGTTCTATCCGACCTTCCGATTTAGGTGTCTATTTATTAACTAGGTGATCTGATTAATAGGTGCTACTTGATTTCCTTGGTTTGCCTGAGCTTCGTGGAGTTCTTTAGATCAAGGATACTTACAATTCCATGTGAGTACATAGTTCCCCTATTTTACTGTTTTCAATTGTTTTGGGGTGATTCATATGTGTTAAATGAATTCGATGTTTTTAACGATGATTTCGAAAATGGTTAATATGGTTTATGTTAAACTAATAACGATTTCGATAATGTTAACAAACTTATTGGACGTAGTTACATAACGAATAACATTCATTAGTTTTGGCCGAACCGACCAGTATTAGGTTATGGTACCATAGGATCTGATAAATCCCGTTATCAGACCGCACCCATGGTTATGTGTGGGGGTTATGTGGGTAACGACTGAATCTGTGATTGTTAATTTACCCTTTGGTGGTTTATTAATGCGAGAGTAGCGATGGACGAGTTGTGAATTAGCGAGACGGGTGTAATTAAAACGAGAGCGATTTTGGCACAATTAAACGATTTTGGAACGATTTAAACGAGTTAAACTAATTGGACAAACGATTGGTTTTTGGTTAGTGTTTAGATAACGGGACGGGTGTAATGTGATGAAAACATGGTAGATACGCCGCTGTACTTCATATATATAAGTGTTTTCATCATATTACATACCGTGACGTTATTTAGTTCACTTGGGTAAACGATTTTCAAACGATGTCACACAACGATGTTTTCTAAATAATATAAACCATACGAGTTTTTCTAATGAGGTGATTTACAATTTGGTTTACTTAAACAAATGATTTGGGTTAAGAAGCATGGCTGCGAGATTTTATAAACTATAACCAACCTGATTTGAGTTGGTTAATTATGTCGCAATACTGTACACTTTTCAAAACAAGGTTTTTAAATAAGGTATTGCAACATGTAAATGAGCCATGAATCCGACAATCTCATAAAACCTATGTGCTCGCCAGCATTTCTTTGCTGACTTTGTTTTTACATAAGTTTCAGGTGTTGTTGAATGATGTTGACTGCTAGGATGCATGCTCACTTAGGACTGGACGAGGCCTTATTGAATTAATAACGATGATAGATGATGTTTAACTTGTTTTTTTTGTTTAAGACAATGTAAATTATCTAATGACTCAATAAAACAAAACTTTTTGAATCCATGGTTGTGAAACAATAATTCTGTTACTCCACTCCCCGACGTTTCCGCCGCGGTTTCGTTGTTTTAACGCGGTTGGGGTGTGACAGAAGAAGTTGGTATCAGAGCCAATGGTTATTGGGAATTAGGTTATTAGTAATGCTTTGGCCTAGACTATAACTTTTCTAGGACACTAACGTAAGAAATTTGCGTTTAGATTTTTAAACAATACCATCACCTATCCTTAGGTGATAACCACAACGAGAACACAATAACAAATCCGCTTTGAAAACCAATCATTTCTTCGTAAATGATTTGTTATAAGGTTTTGAACCCTCTAAGTTTTCAAAATCTCGTCAAAGTTTGGGTCTTATAGTGTGAACACGTGCAATCTGGAAGAGTGGATGACTGTATCCTTAGTTTTCTGTCTAAGGCTAGAGTGTTCCTACAAATCCACATAATCGGACCAGTCACTCTTACCTGGGAACTCTTGGGATGAGGGTCCACTTATAGGCTAAAGCAGGTCTTCGCGATACATTATATTGACCCATTTACTTTGATTAGTCACCGCGTGTCATTTGTTTGTTCGAGGTAACGAACGAATGATCGCATTCCTTATGTTTTGTCGATGTTTTCAATAGCTCTTTTGTTTATCCAATTGCCGACCTCACTCGTTTATCATGTTTCCTTGTTCTTTTTAGAAAATGCTTCCTCGACGAGATGCACAACCTTCGACTAACGAAGAAATCGCATCCCTTGTCTCTCAACAAATGGCTGCTGTACTTCCGAACATAGTAACCCAGATCCATCAATTATACAACAATAATAACAATAATTCTCAGTGTAGCTTCAAGAACTTCAATTCGGCTAAACCGCTAAAGATTTATGGGTCTTAAGGAGCAACCGCGCTCCTACAATGGTTTGAAAGTTTGGAGAGTACATTCAGACATGTTCAGTGTCAGAATGAGCGTGGCATCCAGTGTGTTCGAGAAGCGTGCTCTTACATGGTGGAATGGTGTGATGCGTGATAGGGGTGTCGATGTTGCCCTGGCACAAACATGGGAAGAGCTTCGGGCTCTCATGATGAAAGAGTTCTGTCCCCGTCACGAGATTCGAGCTTTGGAATGAGAATTCGATGATCTGAAACAAGATGGGGGAGAACACCGTGCATATCTGGATCGTTATGAGGAGCTCAGTCTGTTGTGTCCTACTATGGTTACCCCGTTGGAGAAAGCAATTGAGAGGTATATCGATGGTCTGCCCGATTCTGTGCAGGATATTGTGACCGGTAGTAATCAAACCACTGTGCGTCAGGTGATCGAACTGGCTGCTACTCTGACCGAGTCTCAGGTCAGAAAAGGTAAACTGACCCGTAAGGGTGAGAAGAAGAAATCAGCTGATGCCACACAACACAAGGAAAAGGGTAAAGGATAAGAAGAAGGGAGAGTCTTCTAAGAAGTCAAGGAAGTGCAAGGCTTCCCATAATTTTGCTGTTACCACTAAGAACCCACCAGCACAACCTCCCGCCAAGAAACAGTATGATGGTACTGCACCTCACTGTGCTCGGTGCAATGGTCATCATGTTGCACAACAAGCTTGCAAACAGTGTACTACGTGTGGTAAACTTGGGTATCTGGCCAACATTTGTCTTTTGGGTCAGAATCTAGTTGTTCAGAATCAGACTCCAGTTCAGGGGAATGCTGCTAGATTCCCACCTGGATCATGTTACAATTGCGGAGAATTTGGTCATTTCCGTAACAAATGCCCGAGGTTAGTGAACGTGAATGCAAATCCGAATGCCATTGCAAACGCAAACCCCGCTCGTGGACGAGCGTACAACTTGAATGCAAACGAGGCAAGAGCTGACAACGAGGTTGTCAATGGTATGTTCCTTGTTAATCATCGACCTGCATCCGTTCTTTTTTATTCTGGTGCCGATAGAAGTTTTGTTTCGTTATCTTTTGAGCCTGTACTTGCGATACCTAGAACTAAACTGAGGAAACCCTTATCTATTGAAGTTGCTACTGGTAAACCGCCTGTACTCGATTCTGTTATTCGTTACTGTCAATTGAACCTCGATAACCATCTTTTTCCTATTGACCTCATACCGATGCAACTTGGGAGTTTCGACGTTATCGTAGCGATGGATTGGTTAACTAAGTCTCATGCTGAGGTGGTTGGTTTCGATAAGATTGTTTGTATTCCTCTATCATCTGACTATATTCTAGAGATTCGTGGCGAGAAACCTTCGAAAGATTTGAAACTCATGTCGTGTACGAAAGCCCAAAGTTATTTACGAAAAGGATATGTTGCCTTTCTGGCACATGTCACCGAAGAGAAAAGCAAGAGCAAGCGTATTCAAGATATCCCGATTGTTCGAGATTATCCAGAGGTGTTTCCTGATGAACTGCCTGGTTTGCCTCTTGTTCGTCAAGTCAAATTTCATATTGATCTTGTACCCAATGCCAACCTGATTGCGAAGGCACCTTATCATCTTGCACCGTCTGAGATGCAAGAACTATCGAAATAGCTTCAAGAGTTATCTAATAAAGGATTCATCCGACCGAGTTATTCACCTTGGGGCGCTCCAGTCCTGTTTGTGAAGAAGAAAGATGGGTCTTTTCGAATGTGTATCGATTATCGTGAGCTTAACAAGCTTACCATCAAGAATCGATATCCCCTACCACGAATTGATGATCTCTTTGATCAGCTGCAAGGTGCTACATGTTTCTCCAAGATCGATCTACGTTCTGGGTATCATCAGCTTTGTGTACTCGAAGAAGATATTCCCAAAACTACATTCCGCACGAGATATGGGCACTATGAGTTCACTGTCATGCCTTTTGGTTTGACGAATGCCCTAGCTATCTTAATGGACTTAATGAATAGGGTCTGTAAACCTTATTTAAACAAGTTCATCATTGTGTTCATAGATGATATTCTCATCTATTCGAAGCCTCGAGCCGATCACGAGCAACACCTTCGTTTGACACTGGAACTCCTGAAGAAGGAACAACTTTTTGCTAAATTTTCCAAGTGTGAATTCTGGCTTAAAGAAGTTCAGTTTTTGGGTCATATAGTTAACGAGCAGGGTATTCATGTGGATCCATCCAAAATAGCTGCTATTATGGATTGGAATACACCAACGACACCTACAGAAATTCATTCTTTTCTTGGTCTCGCTAGTTATTATCGACGTTTCATTTTGAACTTTTCGAAGATCACGGTTGTTGATGCATACATCTGTCGACTTCGTCTTATATCGAGTCTTGGATCCGTTGCGGATTTGAACAAGTGTGACATCATAAAGATGACATCATATCTTACAACATCACGTGAATACAACACATGCACATGAAGACAAAAGTTTAAGTTTGTTTGAAAGTTATGTTATAGTCCGTTTGAGAAGGGTCACGTTTGAAATGGGAAATCCGTTTGAAAGGGTTCCGTTTGAAGGGTGCCATGACACCTTCAAACGGAAGGGTTCTCCCTATAAATACCCTCATATCTCATTTCATTTGTAACTTTCTGGTTTGTGCAACGAAGTGCTGCCGAAGTGTTGTCAGGTTGTAAAACGTCATCAAATCAATAATACAATAGTTTATAGTGTATATCTTGCTGAATTGACCTCTACACATCTGTTTCCGCCTTTCGTGTCGAGATAAACTCTTCTGATCGACTCACTCGGGTCTGAAAACGATCCTACAAGTGGTATCAGAGCTCAGGAGGAAGAGTTCATACCAATTCAGCCGCTAATTCTGATTTTCTACACCTTCTTTCAAAATTGGACAATTTTTCACGGTTAAAATCGGCTAAAACTTTCACAATGTGTGCGTAATTGTGTTTTAACAAACCCTTGAGAATATCAGTTCAAAATTCAAAGAAAAAGTGGTAAAAATGGCCTGAAAATTGGCTTCCGTTTGAACGAAACAGCAACATTCCGTTTGAAATTAACATATCGTTTGAAAATCATGGGTCATCCCGTTTGAAGAATGTATTCTGTTTGAAGTGTACCGTTTGAAACATGACTTTCGTTTGAAAATGACTATTCCGTTTGAGAGTACCGTTTGAAACATAACTTCCGTTTGAAAATGACTATTCCGTTTGAAAATGGTTCAGCAGATACGTGTCTTGATCTGATCAATTGTCATCATTTCATTTGAATTAATATGTGCATGTGTTCATCAGCCCAAGAAATTGTTTGTCAGATTACATGTGATTGAATTAATTTTGTTTTCGGTATTCAATATAAGTGTGGAAATCGAGACAATTGATCTTGTGATGTTTGTCGGATATTTGTAAATGTTTACGGTCTAATGAGAATTTAGAAGTTAAAAGTTTGTCGGCCATTTCAATTGATGGTACATGTGAATTTTGTCAGAATGCATGTGAAGTTTATAGATCTCAGTTCGCACTAAGTGATTCTAATCCACACAAGTTTGGTAATATCATTTAGTGTGTTGTCGGCCCAATCATTACTAAAGTCCAATATATCTTCGGCCCAAGGTTTGGGTCAGTCCACACCAAATTCAATTGGCATTAGCATTAGTTCAGGTTGTTTGAAGTTTGGGTTCCTTAGATCGCTTGGAAGTTGGTCTAAAAATGCTTGAAAGTTTTGTTTGGTCATCATTGAGATCACACAAGTTTAAACTCCAGTTCATACGGATTGAACGTTACCCAGTTCGCACAGTGTGAATTCAGGTCGTGTGGTTTAGCCAGGTCATTGGAAAAGGTCGTTTGTTTTGATCCGGGTCATAGCAGTCCGCACAGTGTGTCAATCTTTAGTCTGCACAGAATATTCACCAGTTCGAGTACCAGTCTTATTCTGTTAATTGATAAGTCTTATTCGTTTGAAAGCTTGTGTGAAAAATCCTTCAATACCGAATCATGGACAAGGAATTCTACAACGCATTCGCTACTCCGGTTACCCCGATTTCTCTTGCACAGAACACAATGTTGGAAAACGAAACAGGGACGATGCAAAAGCCGCCGAAACTCATGAACATCGAGGAGTATAAAGGTTGGGAAGGTCGTTTCGAAAACTGGGTGCAAGCAAACTACTTGGATGCTTGGGAATGTGTCGAGATAAAATACATTCGACCGATGAATGATGATGAAGTGGTTGTTCCGATAAAAGATCTAAGTGCTGATGCTAGAAAGAAGTACAAAGATGAGAAAATGATGCTAAGTCTTTTACAACAAGCTGTGAAGGAGGATATTTTGGTCCTTTTGCAACACAATGGAACTTCATATTCGATTTGAAAAGCATTAAGGTCAAAGTTCCATGGTAGTCAAGAAATGGTCAAAAACAAGAAATCGCTTTTGAAGAAAGAGTTCAATTTGTTTCGTGGTTTAAAGAATGAAAGCACAAGGCAAATTATTAAAAGATACTGCAATCTGCTAGCAAACATGTAGAGATTAAGCATTGAGAAAGACAATGAGGAGTTGATTGAGAAGCTTGCTGATGCTTTGCCACACGAGACATGGGGTACATATCTGATGATGCTCAGAAACAAGAAATGATTCAATACACTCACTCTGAGTAAGTTCATTGAGAAGTTGGAAGCTCAAGAGATGGAGCAAAGGAAGATTGTTCGGATGAAAGATTTCGATGGTGAACATGATATTGGGTTGTATTACAAAGCAGGGGTGAATGAGAAAACCACAAATTTGTCGCTAAAAGTGGAAACTGCTTACAACGCCAAGAATTCATTAGGAAGCTCATCTAAAGGATCAACCAGCAGTAATAGTTTCTCATCATTTCCATCATTCGATCCGAATATCTCAGCAACAAAGAATGGGAGAAAACTTCAGTGTAACATTGTACTAAATCTTGAGAATGATCAAGATTACTCCGAGGAAGTTGCTAAAAATCACATGTCTTTGTTAGGAATGGTGTTGGAATCTTATAGTAGTTTTGTGGCTGGAAAGATCGGGAATCCTATGCTTACTAAAGAGGATTACGATAAGATTGATGCTGAGGAGATGGAGCTTATGGATATTAAGTGGTGTTTGGCCAGTGTTTTGAGGAGAGCTGAGAAATTTAAGCAAATCACAGGAAGAAATGATATTTGTGAGGCTAACATTTCTACTTTAGCTTTTGATAAATCTAAAGTCACTTGTTTTCGTTGTAGGGAGAAAGGACACTTCAAGAGGGAGTGCACAAATCGCGAAGCAAGTGGAGCTCAGAATCCTTTCAACAACAACAATGATTACTATCGAAAGGCCATCTACCATAAAGTTGCTCAACAACCACCTCAACAACAACAACATCAGGTACAAACTGCACATGGAAGAAATGTGATTGAAGATTCTGGAAAGAGAGCTTGTGTGGTTAATCAAGAAGAAAAGAAGTCATCAACAGGGTTCAACTGGGATAAGTATATTTCATCTGATACAAAAGCCTGTGTGATTGATCAAGATGATGAAAAGATGCCTGAAGGGTTTAGCTGGGAAAATTTTACATGGGATGATTATATTCCAGATCAAACTCCAGCTCACACAGCTTTTGTTACTCGAGTTGAAGAAGATAGTGATGATGATCGTGAGTATTGGTCAAAGAAAATGGCAGATCATTTGAAAATGATGGCAGAAAGTGACAGTGATGATGACAAAGCCAAAAAGAAAAAGATCAAAACACCGGTCAGTAGTGATGATGAAGAAGTTCCAGTGATCAAAAGGAAAGTAAAGGTTGAAGTTCCAAAGTTCAAAGTTGATGAAGAAGTTGATGCGAAAAAGATTCCAGTGAAGTGTGAGAACTGTGAAGCTGTGAAGAAACAGAACAACACACTGATCTATAACTTGAACAGTTTGAAGGAATCTTATGATGTGTTGAACAAAGCTATGAATCAGTATAATCAAACAAGTGAAGAACAAGCAACAGCAATGAAGACACTTTAGGGAGCGTTCATGATAAAGCAAAAAGTTGTGAACAACTACATTGAGAAGTGTGCTGCTCTTGAACAGAAGCTAGAGTTACAAAGAATTGAAACAGAAAGAGTACATCGTTTGTTGAAAAGTTACTCATGTACTTCTTATGTCAGTGACAAAATTTATCCAACTGTTGAAGGCATGAAGGCATTTGAAGAGGATGAAGTAACTGAAGAAAAGAATGATGATGGAAAAGTGGCTGAAGAAAAGACTCCAGAAACGAAAAACAAGAAGAAGAGTGACACAAAGAAAAAGACTGACAAAAAGGATTCTGGTAAGAAACAAGATGTCAGTTACAACAAGTGTCCACCCCCGTTAGAAAATGGATATTTGCCCAGAAATCCAAATCTGGAAAGAGTCGAAAAAGCAACAAATTTACAGTGGGAGTCGGAGTCCTCAGTCAATTTGCCAGAAAATATTGATATTACGTTTACATCATCTGACACTGATCATGAGTCCGAATTAATAAAGAAAGTGGTCGATCAGGTGTTGGATAAAGATGAAACTGAGGAGTCAAAGTTGGAGTCAAACTCAGAGTCAAAGTCAGAGTCAGAGTCAAAGTCTGGATCAGAAAGTTCGAGTTC
>JARYGA010001496.1:0-26237 GCA_030545235.1 Helianthus tuberosus | reverse complement strand
TAGCCTCTATTCTTACCTTCATTATATATTGGAGATGGATCTGGTGATCTTGCATCTGTTGACAGTTGACATATACGCAAGTATATAATTATTTTGAACTTTGAAGTTATGTTGTATATAACCCTTTTTTCTTTTGTTTGGTTGAACAAGGCTTAAGGAAAACTACTGGGTTGTTTATTGGAAAAATACCCAGCAAGCAAAGCATCAGATCGACTGATGATATTATAAAATTAATTCTATATGTTATGTAATTATAAACTTATGTATATGTGACAATATGATGTTATTCGGTGTATGGTTAATGGTTGGCACCGGTTCCTTTCGAACGGTTATTTTCCCTCCAAATCCAACCGGCATTAACCAACCCTATATATGTAACTTTGCCGGCAGTTTTGTCGGCACCAAGACATTATCCAACTGATATTGTCCATCTATTATCTTTTCTTGTGCATTCCCAATCATTATGAATTCCAAATTGTCAATAAATTCCGCTGCGAATGATCTTAACAATCAACAAAGTGGTATCAGAGCCACTTCTGGAAGAGAAGAGATCCCTGCAGAAACGTCAACAACTCTGCCATGTCTGCACTGTTCGTATGAGAATAGAGAGAGACGAAGGTTTCAAAGAAAGTGTTATTATTGCAATCTATCAGGGCATCAGATTGCACAGTGTAAGAAGAAAGAAGAAGATGAGGCCTCTCAACTCATTCGTTTAGCGATAAACACAGGATCGCAATCACAGAAGGGGGTTGATGATGAAAATCAATATGATCGGAGTTCAGAGTACATGGTGATCGGAACAGACGGAAGTTACTGGTCGAATATCTGGTATGTTAGCAAATCACTTAAACGACACTATTCTGGAAACATAAATATGTTTAAGCGAATCAAGAAACTGTATGAAGTTGAAACAAATACTGGGGAATGTAATTTTTATTTCATTAAAGGAATTGGTGTTGTTGAAATGACTTCCGGATCAGAAAACTACGAATACAAAGCGTATTTTATACACCAGATATTGATTGGAACGTACTGAGTTTTGATCAATTGATAACACAAGGTTACATGGTAAAATTTCTGGGTGACAAATGTAAACTATATCCAACTTTTAGCATTCCTACAATCGATAAAAGAAATGATACCACATGTTACTCTAGAGAAGAAGAAGTTGGTAATATAGAAAAGGAAGATTTGCTTAGATTAGAATCCGAATATGAGAAATTCAAGAATGATTACTTGAATTCATATTTCGAAAGTTTAAATATATCATCGGAAGAACCGGACTGGAACGTAATGATATTGCAAGCAATGTCATTCAACGAATTCCAAGATTGTAAGGCCTTAATGGATATGTTGGAAGATGATGGTTATGTAGGAAAGTATAAGTTTTTCATAGAGAAAAAGTTCGAAGATATGGTCGATTGGTTCTTAAAGGTTAAATTAGAAATCAATTCAAGACCATTGCCTGCCTATGTCGAGAATAACAGGAAAATCAGTCTGCTAGACTTATACTTAGCGGTCAAAAGAGAAGGTGGTCATCGATGAGTGACAGACAATCATATGTGGGCTGTGATATCGAAGGATATGGGGCTTGAATACAATGATGGAGAGTTAATGCGATTAATGTATGCTATGTATCTGGATGTATTAGTGTATTACTACAAGGTCAAGTCTATTAAAGATGTAGTAGCCGAGAAAGAAATCAAAGAAGACATCGGAATCAAGAGACGCATAAGAAGCACGGAGATGGAAGCCAGCACAAGCATGCAGCCCCGTGAAGAACAAGAACAAGCAGCAGATGAGCATTATGCCTTCTTTGCCGGGAATGATTGGTATGGTTTAAAGCGACTGAAG
Organism: Helianthus tuberosus; assembly: GCA_030545235.1. Classification (NCBI taxonomy): domain Eukaryota; kingdom Viridiplantae; phylum Streptophyta; class Magnoliopsida; order Asterales; family Asteraceae; genus Helianthus; species Helianthus tuberosus. The sequence continues at coordinate 24,383 of JARYGA010001496.1, read as the reverse complement.
CAAAGGAAGAAATTCGATTTCAAGAGAGCAGAGAAAGCGGTAACAGAAGCTAATGAAAGTGTGCAGAAACATTCTCGGAAAGAGAATTAAGTTTATGGGGAGTGAATGATGATATTATAAACTTAATTCTATATGTTATGTAATTATAAACTTATGTATATGTGACAATATGATGTTATTCGGTGTATGGTTAATGGTTGGCACCGGTTCCTTTCGAACGGTTATTTTCCCTCCAAATCCAACCGCCATTAACCAACCCTATATATGTAACTTTGCCGGCAGTTTTGTCGGCACCAAGACATTATCCAACTGATATTGTCCATCTATTATCTTTTCTTGTACATTCCCAATCATTATGAATTCCAAATCGTCAATAAATTCCGCTGCGAATGATCTTAACAATCAACATCGACAATGTCCAAGCATTCGGATCTCCTGGTGGTAGCCTCTTGTGGTGAGTTCTTTTTTCAAGCACTTCATAGTCTATTGCAAACAAATTGAACTAAATGGGACTCCAACCCATGACCTCCATATTAGTAAACTTTTCAGACTTATACAAAATCTATACTATAGTGTCCCACTATTTTTAAATTTAATAATGTTTACATATTTTATTGTTGTTAATCGTAACGCATTCCTAAAGAAATTGCTAATTTAGCTGGACTAAACGATAATTTCAAATGAATTATCCAAGTTATTGATGGAGATGAATGGGTAATGCAAATCAATAGCCACAATTCTTATTACTATTTTGTATTGTTTACTTTTCTGTTGTATTACTAATATTAATTTCTTATAATATTTTATATAAGGTTTCATCAGATGGGGTGATTTGATGAAAGTTTAGGAAATTTCAATAGGTGATGCTTGTGTTTTCAAACGGCCAACAAGACAATGTAAGTTGGTTGCAAAAGCTTTAAAACGTATACCAAGACTTATGATTCTATCGTTCGGCAAACTTATGTTGGTCATACATTTCTATCTTTTGGTAAATTGTGTCTTCAAGCTTCTTGCATTGTGTTTTTAAATATTATCTATTGCTCAGCAACATTGTTACAAAAAGTTGACCTTTGTGATTTTTTGCTCAAGTTTTTTTATCTATTGGTTTTGCTTATTTGTTTGTTTAAATTATATTCTTTTTTCATTCTATGTAGTTTATAAAAATGTATCTTAACTATTTAAATTATGTATATTACCATAAACTATTTAATACACCGTATGGTATATTTATAAGTGTTTAAAATATTTAAACTATTTATATTACCATAAACTATTTATATTAATAATCTAAGTCAAATTTTGGATCAAGAAATCTAGGAATGGTGCGTATCCTTATCCTTAATCCTTAACAATATTCAATTAACTATTATATAACGTTTAAATGAAGAAACTATTTAATACTCCATATTTATGCTTACATAAGTTTTGGATATTGTTCAAAACAAGTTTTAACCATTTATGTATGAATTCAACATATGTTTAAGTAGGTAAGTAGGTATGTATAAATTCAACATATGTTTATTAACATATAGCCTATCATGTGACCAAACATGTTTTTTAAAGATTATGGATCTTGACATATTGGACATCTTCCAAAAAGTTTTTTTTAGTTTTAATTTTATATCTGAAAGTTGAATATCATAGATTGTGAAATGAGTGAGTGAATATCAAATTAATATATGATTTGTTTATTTGGAAACTCAAAATCCCCTGTTGTATTTTCCCAATTTTTAAGTTGTGGTCGAATGTGTTGGTTAACATTCGGATGTTAATTTTTTTTATACTTTTTTGTGAACATATCTTGCGTTGGGAGCTTAGTTACCATGTAATGTTATTTAATGATTGTCTTTTAATTTGCAGATCTATAGTGATGGCCGTAGCTAGAAATTCTAGATGGCTATGAGAAAGAGTAACTGTTGTTCGTCTGGAGACACCTTAATTGTTAATAAAAGTAAAAAAAATATATATATAATGTTTTATACTTCAATGCGTTTTAATTGTATTTTCACTTTGTCAGTAAGTAATTTATGTAATATGTTACAATTGTATTTATATTATTTATACACTTTGTGATAGTGTAGATCAAATTTTTCGACCCGCGAAGTTCGCGGGTTATAACCTAGTAAACATATAAAATTGAACGTAAATACCGAAAATTGAGGACCCTATAAAAACTGAAAACGATTTTTTAACAAATCCATACATAATAATCAGTACGAAATTACACACCTTGGAAAAAGTAAAAATTACAATGAAATCGACATCACTAGACATTGCTGGCCATAGTTCGGACGCAAAAAAAACAAGTCCAAATTAGAAACACAAAAGCAAATTAGTTTGGGTGAACTTTTTAGTTGTTGGGTTGATTTAGGTAATAAGCCCCTCAAAGAATGTCCAGTTGCTATGATTAAGGTGTTGCTTAAAGTGTAGTCCTCAAACAATTAGGGTTCAGACTTTTCTTCTGGGTAAAATGGTGTAATAACAATGTGACGAGTTACTTAAAATTGTGTTCTATACCTGATTCGATATGTATCGGGTGTGTGTCAGCTAATGATTCGATATGTGTCGGGTGTGTGTTAGCTAATTGCCCCTCAAGTTTCGAGTATATTCACAACCATAGGTATATCTATTAATTTGTTAAAAAATTAAGATTTTCAAATACATTTCTTGATAATTTAAGTTTATATCGAATATTATCACCCAAACAAATTAGAAATATAATTTTTAAGAGTAAACTGCCAAAATGGTCCCTGAGGTTTCGTCACTTTTACCATATTAGTCCAAAACTAAAACATTTTGAATCTGGTTCCCTACGGTTCCAATTTTGCGTGGTTCCAATTTTGTTGTCATTTTCATCCAAAAGCAAAATCTGGTCAGATTTTTCAGTTAACGTCTAGCTTTTTTGTCTTTTTCCACCCTTTTAACGAATGGCAAAATGGTCAGATTTTTTAAATTTGTTATAATAAAACATTAAAAGACCATTTTGCCCTTCATTAAAAGGGAAGAAAAAGACCAAAAAGCTGGATGTTAACTTAAAAATCTGACTAGATTTTGATTTTGGATGAAAATGGCAACAAAATTGAAACCACGTGGACCCAGATTCAAGAGTTTTGAGTTTTGATTTTAATGTGACAAAAGTGAACAAACCTTAGGTACCATTTTGGCAGTTTACTCAATTTTTAAAAATTAGTAGATTAGTAAATTACTCTATTATCCAATAACAAATAAAATAAAACTAAATTGTTTACATGTATGGCAAGTCCAAAACTAAATGGGTATGTATGTTTTGGGTAATCAAGTCGGCAATCGCCTAATACCATACTGTTGGTGCAGTTTTTGTGTCCGATGTTGTTCGAATCGATTAGATTTCATTTTATGCTGATTATGTAATAGTTAGTGAAACGGTCAAACGAATGTGTTTAGACCCGTTCATTTGAAATGGTCAAACGAAAGGGTTATTCGTTTGACCGTGTGCTTTGCAAGTGAACTTTCCACATGAAGGTGGATTTCCATGAGAAGGTGGTGTGATTATAAATACCACCCTTAGGTCATTTGTAAGCTTTTAAAGTTTTAGATTTGGGGGAGAGACTACCACTTGTTCTCTCCCGGATGTATGCACTTTTGGTATATTTTGGATAACTTATTATTGTGCCGATTTTTAACGTTATGCTGCCAAAATTTATTCAAGAAAGTTGTTTATCCGTCTCTAATCCTCCGTCTTTGAACCTAATCACACACTAATCGTTGTTTAGATCCAAAACGCAAACTTTCAATTGGTATCAGAGCCATGGTACCCGACTTAGTGAATCGAACGATTTGCTAAATCACATGAACTCTTGATTAGTGATTTTTATGGTATTTTTGTTCAAAGATGTAAAAAATGGTATTAAAACCCTAGATCTTGAAAAACAAAGAACAAAACTTGGTTCTAGAATGAAATGTATCGTCATCGAGCGTTATATTTTCATTGATATACCATTTTGAGTGTGTTTCATCATCCAAACAACATTATTTACAGGGTTTTCAACAAACTAATGGAAGAACAGCCCGCGTCATGTTTGTTGAGGAGTGCGGCGGCTGATTCTATCTTTAGTGAAACAAGGGTTTCTTCAGATCTAGCAGTGGCGTCTCTGAGAATTCACGTACCCTGTTCGAGCTCGAAAAATGTGCCCATATGCTTTAACGATAAACAATATAATTACGAAAAAGACAAAAAATTGTAGTATTTGATAAACAATGCAATTATGATAATGACAAAATCATAGTATTTCAATGAGTTATATACCGTAATAACTAATAAGTTAATAGTTAACCAATGATTCGTGCAGCCCTCCTTGCATTCTTCATAGCAAATTGTTGGATCAACTCTTCATAACAATTTTCTAGTATGATTAATATACAATTTATATCGTTATTTGCATATTACCGCGATTGAAGGGGTAAGGTCCCGAAAACCTCTTAACAAAATTCTCAGGACCATACCACAACCATATCTTTTAAGCCCCTCTTGACCTTACGCGGCCGCGCACTGGTCCTACAGGGAAGGCTTAGGAGAAGAACTAACAAACAAACACTTGCGCATAAGAGGAACATCATGAATCCTCGCGCCTTCATAACAAACAAAGGATGAAAATCCTAAGATAAACATTTCCGCTTAAATGATACCCAGAATCGGGTATTATTTACCCAACTGATGTCACACGGTATGAAGCCACACAGGATTATGGCAATAACCTTCTAGAAGGCTCAATCGTGCACCACGAGACGGTTACAACCGTCTGGGACACGTGTCACCATCACAGAATTCCCTAAAATCACGATGATGGCATGAAATTGGAGGAGAACCTCCACTTGCCCACTTTCCACGTGGCACTTCCCCAGCCATAGATCTAAACATCAATCCGTGTGCATTCACGTCGGATTGAGAAGATTAACGGAAGGAAATGTAACCGCTTACTGGGTTAGCATCTTCCGTTAATATTTCATCAACAAATTTTCCCGCCCAAACTCTCGGTTATAAATATAAGGATAATTCAGGTGAACTTCAAGTTTCACACACTTCTTCAATACTACTTCTTCTCCATAAACACCTACTTATTCTCACGCCGGAGTCGGGTCAAGGAGAGAACTCCTTTCTCCCCTTGACGAGGCTAACGGTGCTTTGTTTTGCAAAGTTACCGAAGAAGAAGAACTGTCCGATCAAATCAAACGAGAGAACTACACCCTTTTATGCAAATCCAGACCCCCTAGATAATTTGATTCCGGTTAATTATCTAGTGTTTCTTCATTGGCGCCCACCGTTTTTCTCAGTTTCATCCAATTTTCTCTTGTTTTTTGATCTACTCTGTTGATTCCATTTGCACATGGATGAAACTTCATCTAATCGGCAAACTGGCCCTCGGCCGAATGTCGGTAACAACCTTCAGGTTGAAGGAATTCCAGAGGATGCTTCGGATGACAATGAGGTGTAATCCAATCGAGTGAATGAGCCTGTCACTCCAGGGGTACAACCAGAGAACCCTGTGCACTCAATTCTACCCCCAGGAGAAACCCCAATCTCCTGGTACGTTAGGTCTCAAGGAGCACTAAATGCAGTATACACACAGTTATGTGCACAAACTGCTCCCCTAACTCAATCACGGAGGCCAAGATCCCGTGCTAATGCTTCTCAACGTGAGGGCCTGTCCCACATTGAAGACACAGAAGAATACTCCAGATCTACATCAAGATACGAGTATACCCAGTCAGGAAGTCATCAAAGAGAATATCGAGACGAGTCACATCCGTACCGACGACAATCAGTCTACACCAGGTTGGGTTCTCAACGAAACACCCACACCAATGAGTCTGATCCCACTTACCGTATAGGCGAAAGCACCAGCGTGTTTAGCCGATTGCAACCAAATTACAACAAATGCAGACCTCGTACAGTTTATAACCCCGAGGCCGAGCACAATTACGATTTGATTTACCGCCCTGCGGAAGCAGCGGAGAATTCAAAATTCATCATGGAAATAGCTCTGGCTCCGCTAGAGAAAGCAAAACTACCGTCTAATGTGGGTAAATTCAATGGGCTGACAGACCCCGGCGATCATTTAAGAGTTTTTACAAGCGCAGGGCTGGTTGCGGGTTGGACTCTACCATTATGGTGCCACCTTTTCGTACAGACCCTAACTGGCGCTGCAAGAATATGGTTCGATAACTTGCCCATCGGGAGAATCACATCATGGAAAGATCTGCGCGAAAAATTTCTGACTCATTTCAGCCAGCAACGACGATCTATCCGAGACACATCAGATGTGATGAACATTTGGCGTCATGATGACGAAAGTCTGGAGGACTTTATCACCATATATAACAAGGAAGTATTGGAGATCGGAGGAGTCCATGAGCAGCTGATTCGCGCACAGTTCAAATATGCGGTCATATGCGATGATATGATAAAGGTCCTGTCTGGGACAGAAGGCCTCCCAAAGAACTGGGAGAAGGTGATGGCAGCGGCTAAGGTTTACGCCCAAACAGAAAAGAACCTTACCACTAATAGGCCGCCATCACCACATAACCGACCATCCGACTTAGGCTCAAGTGGCGGAAGGAAATTCAAGAAGGGATGGCGTGACTCTGGCTCAGGAAGCCATTCATCCGAAGATGCTCGAGCAACGATCAATAAACTTACCGTGCAAAGGGAAACCAAGCAAGAGAACAGGGAGAGACAATGGACTCCCTTAACTAAAACACCCGCGGAAGTTTTAAGCACTGAAGATTATCAGTTCAAGCCGCCGATCCCCATGAAAAACAAGCGTGGACAAGACCCAGCCCAGTATTGTGAATACCACAAGGACAGTGGTCATACCACTAACAATTGCATTTCCTTGCGCACCGAAATAGAAAAAGCCCTCAAAAGTGGCGAGCTCACACATTTGCTACAAAATGTGCGCAAGGAAATAAAGCAGATAACTCGGGGTGAGGAGGGCCCGAGCAAGAAGGCGAGAACTTAAGAGGCAACTCTATGACTTCCCCGCAGAAAAACACGGTTTATCAAGATAAAGCGGGAAAATAGAGCGTAAGTTAAGTTTCGTATATTTATATTAGCAAACTTTGTAATGGCCTCTGCGCCTTATCCCCAAATAAACAGCAAAGTTTCTATTATTCTTGTGTTTTCCTTACAAAGTGCATGCAATTTCTTTTGGTAAGCGCAAAAACATTATGGTAAACATAAAACCGAGTCTCATGAACAGTCAGTGATTATATCACACAAGACTATACGTTCACACATGAGCTTATACCAACTTCATTCGCCTTACCTAATCAAAGTAATTGTACTCATGCAAAATATTGTAAACTAAAAAAACACGACATACTATTCTCGGCGTACAAATACGTCTTAAAAAATATCAAACACGGCAGTGTTTTAGTTACTTGCACAGCAGCGCATCAACAAAAGAGGGGATACACATCCCAAATATTACAAAAAATTGTTCAAAACAATTACACAAAAAAGAAATTCTATGATAAATCTTCACCTTCATCAGGAAAGATTTCTTTCAGTTGCGCCACATGATCTTCGGATTGTAGTGCAACATTTATAAGGTCCATAACGGGAAGCTGCAAATTATCAAATTCTGTTTTTAAGGCTGCAAACGCCGCGCTGGTATTAACACCATAAGTAGCAAATTTGGTAGTATCCCAATCAACCTTCAGAGCGCTAGTCACATGGGGAGAACATTCAACATAGCCCTGGGAATATCCATCCTTCCGTGCGGCAACTACCAAGCGCGCTATAGTCTTATCCAGCTCTTCAGAATTCAACACTGACTCAGCAACCTACAAGAACGAAAGATAAATAAAAGAAAGGCGAAAAGCACTCCCGTAGAAAGGAAAAAGTGACTTACATAGGCAATCCCGTGCTCTTTCAACCACAGCATATCGCTCTTCAAAGGTTCCAACTCACTCTCTATTGTAGCCCGCGCCGTTTCAGAAGCTTCCAATTTTTCTTCAGTCTCAGTCAGACGGCGTGAGGTCTCGGTTTTCTCAGAACGCGCAAGTTCCAGATCTTTCTTGAGTTGTTCCTGATCAGAAAGCAAAGCAGTGAGTTCTTCTAACTCTTTATCTCTAAGAGCAAGTGTGGCGCAAGCTTGTACCTCTCGTTGTTCACTCCGCTCCCTATGTAAACGCGCCTCCTCACGCGCAGCTTCAGCGTCAGCTTTCTCTTTCTTCAGTTTCTCAATCTCCGCATCCTGTTTTTTCAACGTCTCAACCTCAGCCTTGAGATTATTAATAACAGTGCGGAGATTCATCTTCTCAGAATTATCTTTCTCACATATTTTCTTCCAGTTCTTGCGCTCCTCGGAAAGAAGAGCAGCTTCGGCCTCCGCTTTTCTCTTCTAACCCGCAACGGACCATTCTTCAGTTTTCCACTCAGCTTCAAATTTGGCCTGGTCAGCCTCCAGCTTAGCCTTTAACTGAGCAACTCGGCTCTCCTCATCAACAAATTTTTTCTTGGACACCTTAAAAGCATCCCACTCCTTGTGCATGCTATACCACTCACGCACTATGCGATGAGTGGTCGATGCATGAGAGGCAGCTTCCTCAAGGTAAGAATGATAAGTTTGTTCATAAGACCGGCTTTCTTGAAACTTAATTTCCCCTGGTGGAAATATTCCCTGCAACCAGTCCCGACACACACGCCAATCTGAGAAAGTATCACCCTTCTTCAGATTCCAGACAGGGGCGTGAATATCGGATGCATCTTTTTCCGAGTATGTTCTATAGTAATAATCCCCCAGAGTCTCATCTGGGCGGATTGGGGAATTCTTTCCAACATCAGAAAATGAACCTTGATCTTTAGTAGATACCTTCACAGTCTTATCAGGCATAGCACCAGAAACTGTAGAAGGAGACGCCATAACGGGGATTTCCTCGGTAGTTTTCTCTTTCTCAAACTCATGAACAGCAGGTTCAGAGGCTTGAGGGTTACCAGCATCACTCACAACCTTTGAACTCACAACTTTTTCAGCAGCATCAACAGGCTTGACAGCCTCAACAGTTTCCTCCACACCACCCTCAGGAACTTCAGCAGTCTTTAACTGATCAACAGAAGCACGCGGAGGCGAGGGTAGGACTTCTTCACTAGCCACAGACAACGTGTAACACCCGACTATTTACTACTTGAATTTAATGAAGATTCATATGATTTTATATAAAAAGTGTCTAAATTAAAACATAAGTTACCAACACAAAGTTCTAAGTATTCATAACTAGTCAACCACCGACTAGTTTAAACGATCAGGACATGATTAGCAAATTGTTTACATACTAAAACATTGTCTAATAAAGTTTAGATATCGCGGAAGCTTCAAAAGTTGTGTTCGGTTCTTCAAAACTTGCTTGACCGCCATCCGTAAGATCCCCATTATCACCTAAAGTCAAAACCATTCAATTTGTTAGTTTTGACATTGAAATAAATCATACAAACAAGTTCTAGCATCGAAAGCATGAAAAATAAAATAAAATTTTATTTTCGCCCTGTCGCGTGTCGCGAAGGGCTTTCGCGTGGCGCGGGTGCCCCCGCGTGTCGCGCCAGTTCCATGTGTCTCCCCCGCGTGGTGCGGGGGAGTATGTTTTCCAGCAGGTCCAGGAACTGGACCTGCATATCCGCCCAACTCCGGAAATTCACAAAATTCAACTTTAAATGCTCATAACTTTTCGCTCGGTTGTCCGTTTTAGGTGATTTTTTTTCCTATACGTCTGTAAATTCATTACCGACGTACCTATCACAGTTGTCATACCGAAAATTTGATTTACGGGCCGAACAAATAAAAGTCACTTATGCATTATTCGACCCATTCAACTTACACTCATTTTACTACACTTTTTAATAGTAAACATAGGGCGCTTTTTACCCAACTTCCGGGGCTTATTATCACCGGCATTTTATTACCAATCTTATGGTTTCGTGCCCGTATGATTGTAACCGCCTATGCTACCTATTAATAACTCTAACGATACTATTACACCATTATTCAACCCGTTTGGCTCATCTACGGAATCCTCCATTATGATGACTACCAAACGACTTCTAACCAATTCTTAACCTATTATTTCAAATAACGAACATTGTCATTCAATCAACACAACGTTTATTCTACAACGCAACTAAACATGCTCTAGTTATCAAAATTACTCAATGTAACGAATCAAGTTACATACCTTCATAATTTGTCGACATTGCTTTCTAACCATAATTACCCATTCACGGGCTTGTCGACCTTAGCGTATCCCTTTTAATCCATGGTTTCTGCTTTTATAACTCAACTTAATGAGTGACGTTCGAGTCACTCCAAACACTACCATTTCGACCATTATTTTAACCCGTTCTTTATCTAGTGAATTACATCACTTTACTTACATCCCATTATGACTAATTAAGCAATATTTTCAACAAACATATCTAACCAATTATTTATTTTGACCCGTTTGGTTTGTCGAGTGAATTCCATCACTTCCTAGACTCACCAAACGCATCTATTTTCGCTATAACAACATTAAACATATCTACGACTAGGCTTATCTACATCAATGTAACGGGACGACAAGTCACGTACCTTTAAAGTGTTCCCTTCAAGCGTATGTCCGCTCCGGCTTGTCCGCTTGAAGACTCGGTTTACCTTGCCTAAAGAGTTCAATCTAATCTTTTGTTTAGAACTATTTTCATATCACATAACGCATAGTTTGCCATAATATACAAATACGCGTTTTAATTCAAATTTCCATCATTTAGTTTTCTTTTTGGCATTTCTACAAACACCTAAAGGGCTTTACTTCATACAATTTATAGTCAAGTTCATGACTACTTATTTAGCCAAGCTTAATATCAATTAGACAAGTTCGTATCGAATTTTCACATCAACAAATCTGAAATTGCTTCATAGAACTCAAAATACACTAGAATGACAATCATAATCCTAGTGTTTAACATGTTCCTACAAAACCCACTAATCACCTACATTGGTGATTATGGAATTCACAAGATAAAGCATAATTTCAGTAATCTAATGACTAGGGTTTACTCCTAGACACAGTTTCATTCCAAATTCATCTAAACAACAATCATGCAAACATAATTTCGAATCATGAGTGTTCATCCAGAAATTTAGATGTAATCTTTCTATGAAATTCTACATACCTTATGACCCCCTTACTGAGGAGATCACTATCTTATGATTGGATTTTGATTTGGAACAGAATTTGGCCTTCAATTTGGGAAATTTTCATGAACTAGGGTTTGTTGGAGGGTTCTTGGTCACCCCCTGTGTTTTGCTCGTACCAGACACACACACAATTGTGTGTTTGGTATTTTTTTTTAATTAATATTAGTTTCAATGTTAACACCTTTAGCCCCCAAACTATTGTTAGGTTTTTATTTTAGGTGTTTTAACGAACTCACATGTCACTACAAGACTTCTATCTAACTAGGTCATTTTTATTCCTAGTTAGTTCCTTTTATTTATTACCGACATCGAATATAATAAAAGGTTTATATTTTCGGGGTGTTACAAGTCCACCCCCCTTAAAACGGTTTCGTCCCCGAAACCGTCTTTAAATAGTTCTTTGGTTCGAACCAAACTAACTTAGTTTCGTTTTTAAGGCATTCTTTCTTTTAGTCGAAAGTTATCCTTTGCCTCGACGCATGCGTCTTTCACGTGTAAGTTTTCATGGACTGTAACTTGTGTCTTGTATTTCTTATCTTGCCGCCTATTTGTCCCAATTGCTGCTTGACCACTCATTAGTATGAGTTCGTCAATATGTTTATTCCATACTACCCTATATTGACAAGTGTTTTATATAAATCACAACACTATTTTAACTTTGGATGATCTTATCGGCTAGACTGATCAGTCACCGTCGCCTCATGCCCCGTTAATTTGGGTCTACCCTTTACTATATTCGGACTTACGTGAGTTTATGATCTCTTATCCCGTAACTCGCGCTACAACATGATTATATTCTATATCACTTTTGCGACCATGATCGCATCGCATCACGTCATGTTTAAGTTTTCATAAACTTTTCATTATCAAAATCTTCTTTCTAATGTATCGTCTTACACCTATCGGTGTTAAGACCTATATCCTTTATTATTAACTATTTTCTAATTTGTCTTATAATATTCATATTTGTTAAACGTTGTTTCTTACTAAAACTGAATTTTAATTTAACGTTTATCTCTTTAACTTATGTCAATTACTCATATCCAGGAATTAACGACAAGAATTTATTCTTTTCCGTTATCATTTTACGCGGAAAATCATAACTGGTTCCCACGCTTTATATTATTGACCCGTAGGTTCTTTTACTTAGCCTCGTAGGCTATTTGATTAGATCTTTGCCTTTTTTAAGGTGAGACCTTATAGTTTTGTTTCTTTGTATTTGTGACCCGAGGGTCATTTTGGTCCCGTAGACCTTTATATTGTTTATAACCCAAAGGTTATAGCGATCCCATAGATCATCTTCTACTCGTGTCTTTATTTAATTGTATATATATATACATATGGCGTCTAGGCACCCCCTTTTTATGTTTAGAATAACTTATTTTCGCTTTTGAAACTCGTTTGACCTTGACCGTAGTCTAAGGCTACATTCATTTTCTTTCGAGTTATCTTTCCAACTCTATGACTTCTTACATCGTTTTCGCGTCGGTTTATCCCACTCATTCCATTATTTGGTTTATGCCCCTACTTTCTTTCAACCCGTCACTCGGGTTCTTTATCATAATGTTTTTAACACTCCTGTTTTACTGGTTTGCGTTTTCCTTTCTATACTCTTTTACGACTTATCACATAGGTTCATTAATATTTCACGCTTCCATTATTCAGTTTGCGCTTACTTGGACTATCGAATATTATACTTTATTCAGCCCATCCTACATTGAAATAGTTAAACGTAACTATCAAAATTTCTATTTTTGCGAAATTTTATCGTCTTTTAGTCATAACTCTTAATCCGAGTCTTTTGACTTTCTTTCTTTCTCTTTTTTTTTTAATCTGCGTTCCTGTCTCTTGGTTTATGCATATATCTGAAATCCTACCCATCTATCGGGTATTTTACCGAGGTCATTATAACAGCAACCATTCCGGCATGCATTAAGACTTCGTTTTGATTTATTTGGTAGCATTAGCGAAATCCGTCGCCTTTATTTCACCAGGTCCTTTATTCTTTCATTCGTCTTGTTTGTCTTGTTCGTGTGAACTTCATCACTTATGACAGTCAAACTTTATCCTTATGCCTTGACATTCTCAACTGTCGGTTTATATTTTTGTTTATTTTAATTCGTATCATTTTATTATTCCATGTCGTAGTAGGGAATTTACCCACAATGTTTCTACATGTTTTATTTGGTTTGGCCAAGTCTATACCCTTGCCTCCGCCATTTACTACTATTGCAATTTGGAGGGTTTGGGTGTAATTACACTCCTTTCCAATACAACATTTGTTCACTTCATTAGGTTCCCGGGTTCGAGTGTACGCGCACTCCTTCCCATTATGACACTTATCCTTCATTGCATTCCCGGGTTCGAGTGCACACGCGCACCTTCCCATTGCAATATATATATATCTCGAGATTACTTTTACTTCGGTTTCACATGTTCACCATTTATTTGTTTATATATAATTATATATTTTTAACATAATACACTCATTTCACCTACCATATATGTCCATATGCAACTATTATTCATCATGTGAATTTTTACATTCCACTTGTCTTATCGTAATTTAGAACGTGTACCTGATTGATACTCGCCCTGATGTACTCTTTTGTCTCAAGTCATAACTTGATTTAAGCTCATTGCTAGCATGTTCTTTGTCATGCTTCCGAACCTTCCTCCATTTAGATTATTTATCTCCCGTCATCTTCAGATGCGGTCATCATATCATTCGAACATTTCCAATTTATTATTAATCTTGCTATTCGATGTTGCCCGTATTGTTATACGAGGCATTCAAATATACTTGTTTCATAAGTACCTATTTTATAATCAATCTATGGTTAGGATTTATACTACCTAATGATCTTTTATCGACACTAGATATCTCGAATCTGTAATGTTTATGTCACTATTAAACATTTCGTTTTTATAACATATGCATCATTCGCTTTAGTTTAGCCAAGTTTACCACTTGCTTAAACCATTCATGTTTATTGCACTTTCCGGGTTTGTGTGTGTTAACACGCTCTTCCCGTGCACATCAAATCAATTTCCTTTTTCTAATATTCAAATAAAACTTACTAAATGACTAATTCTTACCGGATGTTTGATCAAGCTTGAACCGAACACTTTGTTGACAACCTTAAGCTCTGATTACCAACTGTAACACCCGACTATTTACTACTTGAATTTAATGAAGATTCATATGATTTTATATAAAAAGTGTCTAAATTAAAACATAAGTTACCAACACAAAGTTCTAAGTATTCATAACTAGTCAACCACCGACTAGTTTAAACGATCAGGACATGATTAGCAAATTATTTACATACTAAAACATTGTCTAATAAAGTTTAGATATCGCGGAAGCTTCAAAAGTTGTGTTCGGTTCTTCAAAACTTGCTTGACCGCCATCCGTAAGATCCCCATTATCACCTAAAGTCAAAACCATTCAATTTGTTAGTTTTGACATTGAAATAGATCATACAAACAAGTTCTAGCATCGAAAGCATGAAAAATAAAATAAAATTTTATTTTCGCCCTGTCGCGTGTCGCGAAGGGCTTTCGCGTGGCGCGGGTGCCCCCGCGTGTCGCGCCAGTTCCATGTGTCTCCCCCGCGTGGCGCGGGGGAGTATGTTTTCCAGCAGGTCCAAGAACTGGACCTGCATATCCGCCCAGCTCCGGAAATTCACAAAATTCAACTTTAAATGCTCATAACTTTTCGCTCGGTTGTCCGTTTTAGGTGATTTTTTTCCTATACGTCTGTAAATTCATTACCGACGTACCTATCACAATTGTCATACCGAAAATTTGATTTACGGGCCGAACGAATAAAAGTCACTTATGCATTATTCGACCCATTCAACTTACACTCATTTTACTACCCTTTTTAAGAGTAAACATAAGGCGCTTTTTACCCAACTTCCGGGGCTTATTATCACCGGAATTTTATTACCAATCTTATGGTTTCATGCCCGTATGATTGTAACCGCCTATGCTAACTATTAATAACTCTAACGATACTATTACACCATTATTCAACCCGTTTGGCTCATCTACGGAATCCTCCATTATGATGACTACCAAACGACTTCTAACCAATTCTTAACCTATTATTTCAAATAACGAACATTGTCATTCAATCAACACAACCTTTATTCTACAACGCAACTAAACATGCTCTAGTTATCAAAATTACTCAATGTAACGAATCAAGTTACATACCTTCATAATTTGTCGACATTGCTTTCTAACCATAATTACCCATTCCCGGGCTTGTCGACCTTAGCGTATCCCTTCTAATCCATGGTTTCTGCTTTTATAACTCAACTTAATGAGTGACGTTCGAGTCACTCCAAACACTACCATTTCGACCATTATTTTAACCCGTTCTTTATCTAGTGAATTACATCACTTTACTTACATCCCATTATGACTAATTAAGCAATATTTTCAATAAACATACCTAACCAATTATTTATTTTGACCCGTTTGGTTTGTCGAGTGAATTTCCATCACTTCTTAGACTTACCAAAGGATTACAATTTCACTATTTCGACATCATACCTATTTCAACTATTTCTTTTGACCCGTTTGGTTTGTCGAGTGAATTCCATCACTTCCTAGACTCACCAAACGCATCTATTTTCGCTATAACAACATTAAACATATCTACGACTAGGCTTATCTACATCAATGTAACGGGATGACAAGTCACGTACCTTTAAAGTGTTCCCTTCAAGCGTATGTCCGCTCCGGCTTGTCCGCTTGAAGACTCGGTTTCCCTTGCCTAAAGAGTTCAATCAAATCTTTTGTCTAGAACTCTTTTCATATCACATAACGCATAGTGTTGGTGCACACATCTGTCGTCTTCGTCTTGTATCGAGTCTCGGTTCGGTGCGGGTTCGATGCGGATATAATCAAGCATGATGTCATCATCCTTGATGATGACATCACACAAGTGACATCATTGTTTGCATCATGCACTAAAGACAAAATAGAAGTTGAAAGTTGCATGGAATCAGATTGCATGAACGATTTCGCTTCAAGACAATTATGTCAATTTCGCTTCAAGGTTCTAGTGGATTTCGCTTCAAGAGCTTCAAGCGAAATCATGATAAGTATATATAGGTTAGTTGACTTGTCATTTGTAACAGTTTTTGGCCAAGTGTACCGAAGTGCTGCCGGTTTCTCTTCTGAATGTAAAGGTTGTCAAATCAATATACAAGAGGTTTAAATTGTGAAACAAGCTGTTTACAGATCCGTTTCTCTGTTTCCGCCTTTGAAACGGACTAGAACTCTTCCAAACGACTCGTTTAGGTCGCAATCCGATCCTACAATTGGTATCAGAGTTAGTGAAGAAGAGTTCTTGTTAATTCAGCCGTAAAATCTGTTTCTACACCTTTCTTTTTCGATAAACAAAACTTTTTACGGTCAAAATCGGACAAAATTCACATATATTGTGCGCATACATGGTTTAATCAATCCTTGAAAGTTTCAAGTTTAATATCAGCCTAAATCTTGTAGTTTTGTGTGATTTCGCTTCAATTGTTCGAACATATGATGACATCAGCAACATTTTGTACATGATTTCGCTTCAAGTTGATGATAATCTGTTGATTTCGCTTCAAGTTGAGAACAGTATTTGATTTCGCTTGAATAGTTGAAGCAAAACTGATCTGATTGCATTTCGCTTGAAAATACGTTGATATCTGTTTGAAACCTGCTGTTCATCGAAACCTGCTGTTCATTGAAAACTGTTTGTCTGCTACGCTGAGAAACTGTTCTGAGTTGTGTGAATATATCGGTTTATAAAGCTCATTTAAGTGTATACGTTGAATTGTGTGACATATTCTGATCGTGGATTGTTAGTTAATTGAGAAAAAGGAAATCACGTGTTTGTGTTAAACTGCATCGATTTATGTGTATTGCATATGATGTTCATCGATTAAATCACTTTTAAGTTTGTCTGTTCTAAAATTCTTGAATATGATAATCCATGTTGTCAGCCAAAGCATGTGTTTGCATGTGTATAAGATTTACATGTGAGTTCTATCAATTTGCATGTGAGATTGTCAGACCACGTATTGCGTTTGATCATATTGTTCAGTATGTTGTCGGTTGCTATGTGTTGCTTTGAAACTGAAGATTGTATGTGAACTTTGTGTAATTGTGACTATTTCGATTTATGTGCACATGTGATGATATCGGAATTGCATATGAGTTGATCAGTTGTTGCATGAAAACAAGAAAAGTCCTATCAGATTCGGTTCATTAAAAATGTACATGTGATCATCGGTTCATGTGTTTGAATTTTAATCACTTCACAAAGTTTGGTAATAAGGTTACAAGGTTTGGAGTTTAGTCGGTTCGCACGGTTCAATCAGTACATTTGATCAGTCAAGTCGTTTTGTCAGTCTAGTCGCGTATTAACGTCATTGACTCACTTGTCAGTTCGTACGGTTTGGAATTCGAAGGTGTCAAAGGGTCAAGTCACTTGATTTTGATTCGGGTCATAGCAGTTCGCTCAGTGTGTCAACCTTCAGTCCGCTCAGAATAGTCATCAGTACTTGCCAGGTGTTTCCCGAAGTATTTGCCAATTATTGAAACATGGAAAAGGAATTGTTGAAGAAGTCATTTGACATGTTTGTAGCTTTTGACCATGAAACAACAACGATGACCATTGATAGATATTGTCATTTAGTCGTGGAAATGGAAAAATTGAAAATTAAGACAGATAATGATGAATGGATTGATAAACTTGCTAATGCGTTACCACAGCAAAAATGGGGAAATTATCTGTTGATTGTAAAACATATGAGAAAAAAGGAAAATATGAGTCTAGCAAAGTTTATTCAAAAGATTGAGGAGCTTGAGTTGGATATCCAGGAAAAAGCAAAAGTAGAAACTGACAAAGCAAAAGTTGAAGAAAGTTCAACAAAGGAAACTGAGGGACAGAAAGCTGAAATAGAATCTGAAGAACCAGTGATTGAAAAACTTGTTGAAGTTGAGAAACTTGTCGAAGTAGAGAAAATTGTGGAAGTAGAAAAAATTGTTGAAATAGAGAAACTCGTTGAAGTTGAAAAGACTATCGAGGTTGAAAAGATAGTTGAAAAAATGGTTGAAGTTGAAAAACCATGTGTGAAGTGTTCAGAATCTTGCAAAGTTTGTGAGGAGAAAGATATGAAGATTGCTGATTTAGAGAATATTAAAGACGATTTACTGTCTGATGTGAAGTATGTGAAGGAGTCGTACGATGTACTGAACAGGACAGTTGATAGTTTGAAGAAGACGAATACAGAAACCGAAAAAGCAATGGATAAAATGAGTGCAACATTAATGACAAAGCAGAAAGTCATCAATGAGTACATCGAAGATTGTGCAAAGCTAAAGAAAGATGTGGAACTTGAGAAGATTGAGAGTGAAAGGATTAAACGATTGTTGCTAAGCTATACTACTTGTGATTATTTGATTGATCGTGTTTATCCTACTGTTGCAGGTCTAGAAGCGTTCATGGACAAAAAGACTGAAGATACTGATACTGGTAAGAAACCAAGTGTTAAGTATAACAGATGTCCGCCCCCGATTCATGAAACTTATTCTCCAAGGAATCCTAACGAGGAGCGTCTAAAAAAGGCAGTCAACATCAAGTTAAAGTCTGAAATCATTGATGAATTACCAGACAATATTGATGTTACATTCACAGCGTCTGACACTGATCATGATTCTGAGTTAGTAAAGAAAGTTGTCGATCAGGTGTTGGATACGAATGAGGAGTCAAAACCGGAGTCTAAGTCTGAAAGTCCGAGTTCGTCAGAAAAGAGTCCGAGTTCACCGGTTAATAGGGTTTACAATAGAGAATTCCTGTTATCAAAATCTAATTTGAATGACGGATCAATCAAAGTGGCTTATACTTTGAATGATTCAGACAAATTATATTCTGATGAGGAATTTCCAATCAGAAGTGTAAAAACTGAAATGATCAAACAGGTTTTCAAATTAACAGAAATTAATCTTTCTGATTTAAAAGATTTAAATCTTGATGAAAAACCTAAAAAGTACACTTCAAGAGTTCAACAGAGATTGAACAAGAAAAAGGGTTATGGTTCAG
Organism: Helianthus tuberosus; assembly: GCA_030545235.1. Classification (NCBI taxonomy): domain Eukaryota; kingdom Viridiplantae; phylum Streptophyta; class Magnoliopsida; order Asterales; family Asteraceae; genus Helianthus; species Helianthus tuberosus. The sequence goes on along the minus strand of JARYGA010001496.1, from coordinate 5,063 downwards.
GTTATGGTTTTCAAAAGAAACCAAACCATAACAAAAATTTCAAAAAAGGTTTAGGATTTATTCCTCCTGAAAATTATCAAAATCAGAAAACTTATAAACCAAATACAAAATTTGTTGCAGGTGGAAGTTGTGAAGATGAGCAGAAGAAATCATTCTGGAAACAATCCAATCAAGAGTTTCTTGCTGAAGTGAAGAAGAATGTGAGAAAGTTTGCTCAAAGAGTTGATCGAAGAACTTGTTTTAAATGCCAGGAAGTTGGACACATAGCTTGGAATTGCCCAAGACCAACTACAAAGAACAGGGAGTTTCTTCTAACTCTGAAATGAAAAAGAAAAATGTTGATAAATTGACTTTGGAAGTTGGTGAAACTTCAAAACGGTTTTACAAAAGAAGTGTCGATTTAACCAAACAAAAATGGATTGTAAAATCTGAAAGAAGTTCTGACAATGAATCTGATTCCATAAAATCAGAGGAGTCATTTGTTGAGAAAAAGATTGTGAATTCCGTTCCTGAGGTGAACGATGAAAATTTTCCTTCATTGTCAAAGGAAAATTGGAAGTCGAAAGTGGGAAAGGTAGAGATCTCAAATCAATTCTTCGCTGATAAGGGAGAATTTGATGTTGAGAAGGCTTTCAACGGGAAAGTCAAACATATTTTCGGTAAGATGGTTGATAGGAAGGTAAAAGGTGCTCAAGAATTTTATAAATCAAAATGTTGGTGGGACAGATGTTTGCCACCAAAATCACCCAAGGTTGGTGAAGCTTGGGTGGATGTAATGTTTGAGTAAAAACCTGACTTGCCGGAGCTCCCAGGTGGGTAAAAGTGGAGCAGGAATCGGCACATTTCTTGAGAAATTCACGAAAGTGATTTCGACTTACAAGTGGTAAATCAGGGACATTAAATTGTATCTGATTTTCTACAAGTTGTATTTTGAAGAACAATGTGATGAGCTACATCCCTAACCTACAATTGGTAAAATCAAACTTATTTTCCGGAAAAACCATTTGATTAAAACAAACTTAAGTGTTTTGAAATCACAATGGGAAAATAGTTTGTTGTAAGGGGGAGTTCTGATTGTTTATGCCAAGTGGATGGCGAATTGAAGCGATTCGATATCAGTTGTCACTTTATTGTACAGTTTGTTTTCAAATTTCCTAAAATGTGTTTGCATTTTAGGGGGAGTAAAAATTTTCAGAAAATCCAAAAACATTTGAAAATTTGAAAAAGACAAAAACATGATAAAATCAAAAATGAGTTTTGTTGTATAAAAGAGGAAATGATAGTACATCAGTGGACTGTCACAACATGCTAAAGAAATGGAAGGAATAAATGTGATAAACAATCTCACTGTGGATGTGTCAGTAGGTTTTTACACATTTAGTAAATTGTGACGAGATATAAACATAAAATTTACTTGCGTCTACGTGGGGAACATCTCCAGGATATATAGGTAACCCCTGAAATCTTGTTTGAAGGGTCCCGTATTCTGAGATACTAGGTCTTTATGCTTAGTGATATCTGGGGTATTATCCCGGGACTTCTGATTTTGCGGAAGCAATGGCCTAGTCCCCGGAGAATACTTTCTGCTTGCTTGAAATATAGCACCACCCTCAGCTAAAAAATGATGAAACATTGAAAAATGCTAATCATGGCTGTTGTAATACAAAAGATCCTCTAAAGGGGACACACCTAAAAGTCAACTAGGCTCTCTGCTGAACGGAAGTTCTGACCTGAGCTATCACGGTTGCATAATTTATTCCCCTTACAGATATCATCTAGGTATACTCACCTGTAAGACTGAATATTGGGGTCTGGATACGGGAGTATATACTGAGGTGGGACACATGTAGATGTTTAAGTCCTAAAACATTAATCTCGTATCTCGAAGCAGTTGAACTTTGTGTGAAAATTTAAGTGGACAAGTATACTGACAATCTAGGTGAATTGTTTAGAACTTAAAATGTTTAAAGCTTAACGGTGTTGGTGATTGGTCTCAAAAACTGATATGATCCTCTTACACAAACTCACAAAAATATTGTATGTAAATATTTCATTTCTGCATTTTATTTCTGTTATTTCAAAATCCAAAAAGATTTTCAGTGTGTTTTAGCATAAATTTTGAAAAAATTCAAAAAGATTTTAGACAACTGATGTTGAAGAGCTGATTTTCAAAATTTCAAGTGCTGAACATGACGAACAGGTTTGGGAAATTTGATTGAAAAGTTTTTCAGAGATAAAAAATTTGTTAAATGATCATTGTTAATGTTTGATTGTATATTGATTGGAGAAGGCTCAGTGTTGGTGTTTGAAATTTGATAAATTGTTAAATATTTTATTCTTGTAAATCTTATTTTTGGGTAGAGGATGTGCAGGATAGCAGATAGAGTGCCAGGTTCCGATACCTGAGGATTCTGAAATTCTGTAAAAGCCAGACTACGATCCCAGCATGTTTTGAGGGGGAGTCTGTTAGAGAGAGAGAATTGGAGATAGAATAGAGCCAGGTAGAGATCCTGAAGGAAGATCAAAGACTGATAAAGACTGAAGATTGAGAAGACTCAACACTTAAGACTCGTCAACATCTGAGGGGGAGTCTGTTGGTGCACACATCTGTCGTCTTCGTCTTGTATCGAGTCTCGGTTCGGTGCGGGTTCGATGCGGATATAATCAAGCATGATGTCATCATCCTTGATGATGACATCACACAAGTGACATCATTGTTTGCATCATGCACTAAAGACAAAATAGAAGTTGAAAGTTGCATGGAATCAGATTGCATGAACGATTTCGCTTCAAGACAATTATGTCAATTTCGCTTCAAGGTTCTAGTGGATTTCGCTTCAAGAGCTTCAAGCGAAATCATGATAAGTATATATAGGTTAGTTGACTTGTCATTTGTAACAGTTTTTGGCCAAGTGTACCGAAGTGCTGCCGGTTTCTCTTCTGAATGTAAAGGTTGTCAAATCAATATACAAGAGGTTTAAATTGTGAAACAAGCTGTTTACAGATTCGTTTCTCTGTTTCCGCCTTTGAAACGGACTAGAACTCTTCCAAACGACTCGTTTAGGTCGCAATCCGATCCTACACATAGTTTGCCATAATATACAAATACGCGTTTTAATTCAAATTTCCATCATTTAGTTTTCTTTTAGGCATTTCTACAAACACCTAAAGAGCTTTACTTCATACAATTTATAGTCAAGTTCATGACTACTTATTTAGCCAAGCTTAATATCAATTAGGCAAGTTCGCATCGAATTTTCACATCAACAAATATGAAATTACTTCATAGAACTCAAAATACACTATAATGACAATCATAATCCTAGTGTTTAACATGTTCCTACAAAACCCACTAATCACCTACATTGGTGATTATGGAATTCACAAGTAATAAGCATAATTTCAGTAATCTAATAACTAGGGTTTACTCCTAGACACAGTTTCATTCCAATTTCATCTAAACAACAATCATGCAAACATAATTTCGAATCATGAGTGTTCATCCAGAAATTTAGATGTAATCTTTCTATGAAATTCTACATACCTTATGACCCCCTTACTGAGGAGATCACTATCTTATGATTGGATTTTGATTTGGAATAGAATTTGGCCTTCAATTTGGGAAATTTTCATGAACTAGGGTTTGTTGGAGGGTTCTTGGTCGCCCCCTGTGTTTTGCTCGTACCAGACACACACACAATTGTGTGTTTGGTATTTTTTTTTTAATTAATATTAGTTTCAATGTTAACACCTTTAGCCCCCAAACTATTGTTAGGTTTTTATTTTAGGTGTTTTAACCAACTCACATGTCACTACAAGACTTCTATCTAACTAGGTCATTTTTTGTTCCTAGTTAGTTCCTTTTATTTGTTACCGACATCGAATATAATAAAAGGTTTATATTTTCGGGGTGTTACACAACGGCTCTGTGGAAACGGGAGAAATAGGGACTCCTGAAAAAACAAAGACTATAAATACTCAAAAGCGCATTAGAAGGCGAAAACAAGGATGGCACTTACTAGGAGCAGACTCTGAAATAAAAGCATCCAGATTGCCTTTCCTGGTAATCTTTTTCCTCTGAATCTTCTTAGCAGGCTGACCTTCAGCCTCAACACCAGTTTGTTTCCTCTTTCCTGGCTTGTTCCGCACAAAGTGTTCAGGACTCGACTCCAAATAAATAGGATCCTCAAGATTGGACGGAGGGATATCAGCAGTATCCTTTGGTTCTGGTTTCGGCCTCCTAACAGTAACTGCAGGCGCAAGACCCTCCAAAGAGTCAGAAACCACCACATAATCACACCAGGAATCAGAAGAACGGCGCATACCTTTCTTCTTTCCCCCAACATTTTTTGCCTTAGAAGATTGAGCTTTCTCAGCTTCATTCTTCTTCGGCGCAGAAGTTGAAGTCACCGCGCGTCTTTTCTTCTCAGGGCCAATGCCCAAATTAGACAAATCACCCACTACAACGCAGAATAAAGTTTATTCAGACGCGCAACAAAAGCAAACAGTAAACCAATATGCACATAGTTTACCAGCGCCAACAGTAGGCAGAAAAGACAAATCCGCATCTCGCGGAAGAACAAAATTCTTCACAATTCGATGATAACAGAGCTCTTCATCAGGCTTCTTCTTAATGGTACCCATCTTTCCGCCTTCTCTCTTATATGCAACAACATATAACGAAACGACTGCAGGAAAAGAAGAGCAAGTTCAAAAAAAAAAAAGAAGGGTAAAACCCCAATCTTACCATGACCATCCTCCGTATACACCGGTTTGTCTTCCCGGTCCATCCTCTAATTCAAACTCATGCTAGCACCAACAAGGGCTTTCTCCGGTAAAGCAATCGATGGAACGTCTTTAAGATCTTGGTACCAATTCTCGTCAATAGGGGTTTGAAGGGTTTCAGTAGGAACATCCTCTTTTCCCCTAAAAACCATCCTCATCGGAATCACCCCTGCCTTAATAAATAAAAATTTTTGTTTCCAATCGTGGAAAGATTTTGGAGGGTGCTGTAAAATTTTCTTGGCAGACGCCCTTTTGACAAACGAATAAAACCCTTGGGT
>JARYGA010001495.1:0-29223 GCA_030545235.1 Helianthus tuberosus | reverse complement strand
CAAAGCGAATGTAGTGGGCGATGCTCTTAGTCGAAAAACTCATGTGAATGCTATTCGTATCTCTAATGATCTCCATGCATGTATTCATGATGACCAGTATTCATCAGAAAATGAAGGAAGTCTAGAAGATGAATTCCACGGCGCCAGGATTAACCAGCTTGAAACTAAACCTAACGGACTGCAGTATTACCTAAATCGCATCTGGGGGCCGGATCGCGATAACCTCTATGAGCTCATTATGAAGGAGGCTCACAAATCCTGTTACTCCATTCATCCGGGCACCGATAAGATGTACCATGATTTGCGTACAACTTATTGGTGGCCTGGCATGAAAAGGGACATTGTTGTGTATGTTTCTAAGTGCCTCACATGTACGAAGGTTAAGGCTGAACACCAACGTCCCTCAGGACTCTTAGAGCAACCAAAAATCCCAGTTTGGAAATGGGATAGCATCGCTATGGACTTTATTACCAAGTTACCTCGAACACCTTTCGGTCACGACAATATCTGGGTGATTGTCGATCGCTTGACCAAATCCGCCCACTTTCTTCCTAATCGTGAAGATTATAAAGTGGAGAAACTTCCTAGAATCTATACCGATGTGATTATATGCCTCCATGGTATTCCTCTTGACATAATCTTGGACCGTGATGGTCGCTTTACTTCACATCTTTGGCAAACATTTCAGTCCTCCATGGGTTCGCACTTAAATCTTAGCACGACCTTTAATCCTCAGACGGATGGACAGACCGAGCGTACTATTCAAACCCTGGAGGACATTCTCCGTTCTTGTGTCATCGAATTTGATGGTAACTGGGATGTACATATACCATTGATTGAGTTCTCCTACAGCAACAGTTATCATTCCAGTATTCAGATGGCTCCTTTCAAAGCTTTGTAAGGCCGCAATGCCGATCTCCTCTCAGTTGGCATGAGATTGGTGATAAGCAGTTTACTGGCCCTAAAATATTTCAAGAAACAACGGATAAGATTCTCCAGATCCGTGATAACTTGATCAAGGCTAGGAGCAGACAAAAGAGCTTTGCTGATGTTAGGCGTAGGCCTTTGGAATTTGAGGTTGGCGACCGAGTCCTTCTCAAGGTATCTCCCTGGAAGGGAGTAGTTCATTTTGGAAAGAAGGGAAAGCTCGCTCCTCGCTATGTGGGTCCTTTCAAGATACTCAGGATTGCAAGGTGACGTACAGACTGGACTTGCCACAAGAACTGAACAATGCGCATCCAGTGTTCCACGTATCTAACCTACGTAAATGCCTAGCTGACGATGAACTTCAGGTTCCCCTTGAAGACTTGCAAATAAATGAAGCCGTTCAATTTGTGGAGAAACCAGTCGAAATCATGGATCAAGCTGTCAAGCGTCTAAGGTGTAGCAAAATTCCCATTGTTAAGGTTCGATGGGAAGGAAAGTGTGGTGCCGAATTCACTTGGGAGTTGAAAAGTGATATGAAAGCCAAGTATCCGCAGCTTTTCGAGCAGTCTTCATGTAAGATTTCGGGGACGAAATCTCCTAAAGGAGGGGAGACTGTAACGCCCAGCGTCCCTAAACTTTAGAATTTTGTCAACATTAGTCCCTGAAGATTTTCTAGTTGTCATATTAACCCTAATCTATGTGGAAGTCTATGATATATACTTGAATTGCCTAAATCTACGTGTGGAATGTCAATTTCCTTGGAATGTCTATGTCCAGATGCTTGGAATGCCTAAATTCTATATTTGAAATGCCTAAAACTATGTTGGAATGCCTAAACCTATGTTTTGGAATGTCTAAATCTATTTGGTGCTAGACTCTTTAGACTTGTGAAACTTGATTCTTGGTTGAACGAGAGACTAGAGCCTTGTCACTGGCGGAATCTATTAATCGTGAAACTTTTGATGTTTACGATATAAACTAGTTATTCTATAATACGGAACGCTTATCTAACTCGCAAAATGAATCAAAGTCGGGAACACGGCAAGGTTGGATTGGCCTGAGTGACAATCCGATCGGATTGCCACCCGATCGAATTGCCACCCGACCGGATTACCACCCGATCGGATGACCACCCGAACGGGCCACCACCCTATCCAAACCACACTGCCTCAAGTTCCTTCCACACTATAAATAGGCCTGTCACATCACTTTATTCCCTGAGGTGATAGCCCTATTCGACCAGATGCACGCACACTACATTTTCTCCATTTCTTGGCGATTTCGGTACGTTTCAAGCTAGATCCTTGTACTTTCTTGATCTACACTTCATCCTCTACATGATTCACCTTTGAAATCACACTTTTCTCCGTGAAATCTCTCTGATCTGAGATCTTATGGATGATGTCATCATGGTGGTTTGTACAAATTGTCATATGAGGTCATTCTGGGTGAGATCTAGCTAAGATCTAAGGGATTCCACGTGTTTATCAATAAATCTAAGCTAAATCTAAGTATTTTCATGATAAAACTTAATTTTCTTCATCTTTTCTTCAATCTTTTACTTTAAATGGTGAGATCCGGTCATGAACGGACTATAGACTTGATTATTTGTCTAGAGTCTGCTCAAGGATGGATTTCCACCGAAGGATGATGGCCGGAATATGGATTTTGACATAAACGTTATCACGAGCAGTAATTGATCGGACTGGGGTGGTTCCCACCCGATAAACAGTTGCGACTGTTAAGCGATCACTGTGAGTATACTCCATCTCGTTTTTACTCTTTACCTTTGGGGTCTAAGATGTATTCTATATAAACTTGAATCTTTTGAAAACTAAACTCTATCCTATGTGTATGTGAAAACTTGTGTATTCTAGTATTCTAGTTGTGCTATGTGACGTTTAATCCAGGGTGTGTAGTCCGGCCTTAACAATAGTAGCGCTATAGGGGGTGCACCTCTCCCATTATTCTCAGGGGGTATTGTTGGGAGGATTCTAGTTTACCTTGAGTCTTGGGTAAACACTAAAGCATTGGGAGACTTGGGCTATCACTACGTGGACTGCGACACTAGCACGACTGAAACTATTTTATTGCTTACATTGTGGATTTGAGTTGTTTTAAATCTATTATGCTATTATTCAAACTTGTATACTCGCCAATACTTTGTATTGATATTTTAATACATGTTGCAGGCTGATAGGTTGCTTCGGAACACATGGAAATCAAGCTATGGGATGCCTAGATACGTCGCCTAGCTAAATTAGCCATTTAAACAATTTGAACAATGTTTTGTTATGATTTGGTACTTGTTATTTGTGGTTGATGTTTTACACAAATGCTATGAAATCAATTTAACTTCTATTGAAATAACTAGTGTTATGAAGTCTCATGAGCAATCTAAACGCTTAGTGCTCGCACCCCAATGTTTCCGTCATCGGTTGGGGTGTGACACTTCAGTCCCAAATCGTTCAAAAACTTTCGATCTCTCTCTCTCAATTCTCTGAATAACAATAATAATATCGGGTATTATACCCCTAATTAGCGAAATTTTCTGCCTTGTTGTAAGTATTATAACCCCCGGTTACGTATTAGATAGGCTGCCCGAGTGATCTAGTGCTCCGTAACGCCTGTCGAGGCTCTGCCCGACGTAGTCGTTGGAGTACTGTCTCGGGGAGGGTATAACTAATGTAAATATTCGGTTATTATACTAACACGTGTGCATTGTTTAATTTATTAGATTATAACCAGGAAATCAAAGGGAAAAACCTAAAATAGCATTGGGAGTAATCCTTTCTTTTTGTAAACTTTTTTTTAACAAACCTCAATTATTTTACATGTTAATTAACAGTGATTGAGTATTTGTAATTCTACAATTATCGTCGGTATGTTGGGGTTTTGTATACAAAATTTGTTACTACACTTTGAGTAGTAACATGACCACAAGTTGGGTTGACAGTACCGTGGGTGGTAATTAAAGTAGAAATATAAACAAATGTAATTGCGAGATCGCCCTCAATACTGTACAAATTTTTTTAAAGCGCGTTTCAAGTAACAAAATGTGAAAGGCAAATTAGAAGCCAGCTGGAGAGCACTGAAGGCTTGGAAAAGTGGCTATAAAAGTTACCTAAATAAAGAAGATGTTTTAATTCAATAAATTAGGGTTTATCCCTATAAATATGTTTGTAATGGAAAGTTGGAAATTTCCCATGTATTTACTATTATAAAAATGTGGTATTTTACTCTGACAAAATATTTCCTAACTACGGTCCTGATGTAAATTCCGCTACCAAACTGATAAACACCGATACCACTGATACTGGTTCGCGGCCGCCCGTTCCCAAGTAACTAGGGGCCGGGGGTTGCGACATAGAGTGGTGTCAGAGCTACAACCACTGATTTCAACCACAGAAGTGTTCTAATGACATTGAAATTTTCAATTCTGTTAGGAAATAACCTATGAGACTATGTGCATACGTGTATATTATTATTTTGTGTTATTTGACAATTTGTTAGTTTACAGTATGAGTGATCAAGGTCCGTCAGACGCTTATCGTCAACTGTCTAGTTCTCCTAAGGATGAAGGAACTTCTTCCCAGCCTACCCCCTCGGGGTATTCAGCTGATACAAAAACGGGGATTTTCATATTCAAAGCACAATCCGAAGAGCAATTCCCTACCAAAAAGAGATGATGGTTCACTCGGGGAGCTCACGAGCGTAGGAAAAGAATGAGGAAGTTACAGCAATAGCGAACTTTAGCAGCTGCAAATAGGGAGATGAATGCCCCAACTCAAGATATACTCAATAGGTAACTAGCCAACTTTCACATCTTAGCTACCACTGCTGCAGACTCAAACTTAGAACAAATCATTGCACCACAGCCACTACCCTTGTTCCCAACTCAACCCATGGAAATAGATCTAAACCTAGGAAACCAGATTCCCTTACCTGCCTTCGACCCAACCAAATCCCTAGAGTTCCAGCACCCCATCCTCCAGATTATGGCCCATGGTTTGATGATTATAGAGATTATCAAGAACTCTACCCACTAGAGGAACCTATACCAAACCCTGTAGCACCCTACCCTAACCTTGAACCTCTAGATCCCTATTGGGATAATGACCAGTATATTCGTGAAATCCTAGAGAACCCATTTCCACATGAGGAACCGATGCCCCAGTACCTTGACTCGATACCAGCACCCACACCACCCATGAGTACCGAGAACATACAGGAACTCCGCACTTTTGGTGAGGAGTTGTTAGATGAAAGTGAAAAGATAAGGCAAATAGGGGAGATGCTCGTTTGGAAGTATGACACTAGTAGTAATAATAATAATAATAATAATGTATAATATATATATATATATATATGTGTGTGTGTGTGTGTGTAGGTTGAATGTATATATATATATATATCCACTAAAATAGATAATCCAATAGCTACTGATGCATACTAGTATTGTATTTTAAATTCCAGTTGCGGTTTGTAATAGATATAGAAATCTATAAAATAGAGTAAAGGTCTCAATGCACGACGATTTTGATCAATATGTCTGTTGTGTGATTGGTTGCCTTAAATATTGTTTTGTAATATTAATACTTGGTAAATGTTTATAATCCAGATGGACAACGAAGTGAATCAGGAAAACCCGAATAACGATAATAACGACAATCAAGTAGATAATAGTGCCATCCAACACATAGTGGCACAAGGGATTATAGACGCTATGCCATATATTATCAAAACGGTTAAGGAAGCGGAAAATAATAAAAGTAATAGTGGAAGTAAACGACCACCTACTGAACCTAGTCACAGCGTAAACAATGGACCGTTACTTCAATTGCCAATCCAAAAAGAAGAAGAACCATGTCTTATGGTTGTTCTTTCAAAGAATTTTGGTCCTGCAAACCGATAGAATTCTCAGGAAATGAAGGAGCCATTGCAGCTCTACGCTGCATAGAAAAGACTGAGGCAGTCTTAAAAATAAGCAAGTGTGATGAGGAAGACAAAATCATGTTTGCTACCAATCTTTTAAAGAATGCCGCTCTAGAATGGTGGAACACTATTCTCCAATCTAGAGGAAGTGACAGAGTCTATAATAGGGATGAGCATATGCCACCGAATACCGATCCCATACCGATCCTGAAATACCGATACCGTGCACTTTTTGGTATCCCGATCGGTATCCACTTTTTGGCGTTTTCGGTATCGGTACGGTACGGTATCGGTATAATACCGATACCGACCCACAAAATACGGTATAATACCGATACCGTACCGTACCGATACCGAACTGACTTGTTTCGGTATCGGTACCTAGTTTGGGTGAAATTCGGGATCGGTATTTGGCGGTATCGGTATCGGTTCAGTATCGGATACCGCCTTGCTCATCCCTAGTCTATAATATGGAATGGACTGAATTTAAGAATATGGTTGAAAGGAAATTATGTCCTCCCAATGAAAAAGAAGAGATAGCTAATAAGTTCTTAAACCTTAGAATGACTGGTGTAGACTGTAAGGGTTACCCTACTGTATTCTTCGAATATGCTAGAATAGTGCCAACCCTAGCTTCACCAGAACTAGTATTAATCTCCCGTTACATCTGGGGATTTATCAGTGAGATTAGACATGTAGTCAAGGCAGCTAGACCACTAACCATAGAAGAAGCTGTAGAACTAGCAAATACCTTGACCGATGAATTGGTACGTACACAAGAAGAAAACCAGAGGAAGAACCTATTCCAAAAGCTTACCCAGGAATTTCGCTATGGTAATTCCAACCGTGGGAGGAATGTAGGTTCTACTTCTGCACCTTATTGTAAGGCCTGCAAGAAGAAGCATTCCAGAAGATGCTCTACATACTGCAACTTCTGCAAAATACCAGGCTATAAGGAAGAAAATTGTAGGAAGAAACCCAGTAATGGAGTGTGCTTCAATTGTGGAGAAAAAAGGAATATCAAGCCGAATTGTCCGAAACTAGCTCTAGCCATGAACAACAAGACTACTAAGAATGCTAGGGCATTTGTTCTGACAGCCGAAGAAGCAAAGATGATTCCGGATGTGATTGCCGGTACGTTTTTAGTTAATGATTTTGCTAAAGTATTATTTGACTCTGGTGCGAACCAAAGTTTTATTAATACTTCATTTTGCAATCTTCTCAATCAACCATTAACTAAACTTCAACAAGAATGTCTAGTAGAGACAGCAAATGGAGAATCCATTAAGATTTCTGAAGTTTTGCAGTGAGCAAGAATAGAAATTTCAAAACATAATTTTATTGCAAATCTTTACCCAATGAATCTAGTTGGATTTGATATTGTATTAGGAATGGATTGGTTAGTAGCAAATAAAGCCAGTATTCTATGTGATCAAAAGTCAATCCAAGTAAATTCACCAAAGGGTGAAAAGATCACAATTAAAGGAAATAAGCCATCTCGATCCACGAAATTCATCTATGTAATGAAAACAACAAGTTGTGCAAGAAAAGGGTCATTAGTGTATATGATTTCCATAATCATTAACACTAAAGGAAAAGAATTAAAGATATCCCCGTAGTATCTCAAATCTCAGATGTTTTCCCAGAAAGATTACCAGAACTACCACCAGACAGAGAAGTTGAATTCAGAATCCACCTACTACCAGGGACAAGACCCATTGCCAAGGCACCTTACCGTTCGACACCCGCAGAGATGAAAGAATCAAAGAAACAACTGGACAAACTTTTGGAGAAAGAATTCATACAACCAACCTCATCACCATGGGGAGCACCGATCTTGTTTGTCAAAAAGAAAGATGAGTCAATGCGTATGTGCATTGATTACCGAGAGTTGAACAAGGTCACGATTAAAAATCGGTACCCATTACCGTGAATCGATGATCTGTTCGATCAACTGCAAGGAGCTTGATTCTTTTCTGAGATCAATTTACGCTCAGGATATCATCAATTAAAGGTACAAGAAGAGGACATACCTAAAACAGCCTTCAGAACAAGGTATGGCCATTAAGAATTTACCGTCATGCCATTTGGTTTAACCAATGCCCCAGGCACATTTATGGACATGATGAACAGAATATGTAAGCCATATATGGATAAATTCATAATTGTCTTTATAGATGATATTCTCATTTACTCTGAGAGTAAAGAGGAACATGCAGCGCATCTGCATGCACTCCTAAATTTGCTGAGAAAAGAAAAGTTTTACGCTAAATTTTCAAAATGTGAATTTTGGTTAGAAGAAGTTAAATTACTTGGACATTTAGTTAATCACGAAGGAATTCATGTAGATCCTACAAAGATCGAGGCGATTACTGTGACAACTGTGCCTAGAGTTATCACTAATCGATCCTGAACAATTTCGTAAGCAATAAAACCTTGTGTTTTATTTCTTGGATTGTGTAATTATCTATGATACTTGCACAATAACAATCCTTGTTCAAATTCAAACCCTTAAACACTTTCTGGGAAGTTACACGCAAACTGATACGTAAACGTAATCAGTTTAACGCAACAAACACTCCGAAATAGTGACTTATGCTTAACATACCTTAAATAACCTATACATAACTTAGAAATAAGTTTTGAAGGGTTTGGTATGGCAAAAACAAGTTTATTCTACTACAGGGACTATTTGCGTCAAACTACAAAAGTCTACCGATTTGTATAGTAACGTACATTCTGGAACAAGATCATAAGCTAAACATACCCTAAATATCCTTTGCAAAGCTTAGAAATGAGCTTTGAGGGGTTCGGTGTGAGAAAATATGCTTATTTGATCAACAAGGACTAAAAGTGTCAAAAACGGCGTAAGCTTGCATTTACGCGCATATCTTACGTTTTGACCATATCCGAACATCCAAAAAAATTTCTAATCATTAAAATATTCTATTTTAGTAATTGGAATGCAAAAATACCATTTGTCACGCAATTTGGATTGTTTTCGCATCCGTTCGAGTTTCGTTGTAATTAACCGAACAACGTGATCGTACAGCCAAACGAACCGACATCCATGATATTTTCAAGCATATTTCAAGTCCCCTATGATTTAACATCCTTGTAGAGCCTTGAAATTGGGTTAATGGGGATTAAACGCGTCAAAAAACGTGTTTATAGCATGCAGGGGCCAGTTTTGCCAAAATTTGATAGTCTGACCTGTAGTCTCTCGCCTGGGGCGAAGACTGTTGCCTATGTCTTCGCGGCCCGCAAGAGCTGGAGCTGGAAGAAAACTTGTTTTCTTCAAATCAGCCTGTTCCCATTGATTTTTACCATGGTTTTAGCATACTTTGGGCTTGTTTAAGGGCTCCCCTAGTATTTAAAACTATGGGCAACAAGTGTAAGGCCAAGATTAAGTCTCAAAACACATGGAATGATCTTGTTGATTCATGAAATCTATAAATACCCACCTCATTTTTATTTCCAACTTGCCCATTCTTCTCTTCTTTCACTTTGGATCTGATTGGAGCTATCCCTTCTTGGTTGAAGGCTCCATTCTTCAGTATTCTTTGTTCTTATTCCAAGCTTGGACCCTTTGTAAGTCTCCTTCATGCTTGGTTATGCATTTCAAGCATGAAAGTCAAACAGTGTTTGACTTTCTTCTTTGACCATAATTTGGTCAAGTTAAAGTTCATTTGAACTTTGCAACGTGAGCGTAATCACGATGGTTATAGTCCCTTGTGACTATACCTACTGATTACCACGTTTATTAGGAATAGTGACGAGTCATAGTTTCGGCCAAAATGCCGATTATGCGCATTTTGCGACGAAACTATTTTTGGGTATCAAAACACCTTGTTTTGATATCAAACATGTTTTCTAACTTAGTTAAACATGTTTTAACATGTTTAACTCGTTACTTTTAGTTTAGTGCTTGATTAGGATCGTAAGTCAAGCGGTCTAAACAACCACTTAGACTTTCGAACCCGACCCGTTTGGTCGATCATTAGGATCCGACCAAACATATTTTGTGACCATAGTTGTATAGGGAATAACTTCCGAGGTTATACCTTATGGTCACATAGTTTACTTAGTTGTATGATAGGTAGTTTATATGCCTTAGGAAAATGACCAAAATGCCATTTTTGCACATAATTTCTTTTTAAGCATATGTAACTTAATTTTTGCCACATAAACTGATTATTAAACATGTTAGGACATATAATACTTGTCATAGGACTAGTTAGGCTACTTGTTTGCGCTTTTGCGCAAATGACGCGTTAAAGTAGCATAAGCTACCTAAACGGGTCATAACGGGTCATAAGCACTTAGGATAGGTTACGTTTTAGAATGTAGACTTTGTTAAACCATATCATATGAGTTCCAATACTCATTTGGTTTATGAAACCTCGTTCTATCCGATTTCCCGATTTAGGATCCGATTATTAACATAGTTACCTATATTAGGTGTCTATTGATTCGTGATCCTACGAGCTTTATTTGGTCTTAGATCCAAGACTACTAAGCAAGCTCATGTGAGTACATAGTCCCCTCTTTTACCGCTTTCAAATATTTTGGGGTGAAACACATGTGCCTACTTGTTACTTTCGTGCTTTTCGTGGTTTCATGACATATACATGCTATGTTCACTAGTACGCATATAGTACATGATTTAATTTATGTTTTGCTATGTATGTTTACTTAGCATGCTAGCCCATTGAATTCTTAACATTTAATTTTATATTGACATATACATATGGGTTGAGTAAATATTCTTTATTCACCATACATGACATTTTGGTTACAGTTGACATTTGATTATACACGACATTATACCTATGGTTTGAGTAAAGACTTTTATTCACCGTATAAGACATTGGTTGTTACCTGACATTTGTTTATACAAGGCATAGTTTATACCTAACATTGTGACACTATACATTGTTTGTGCATAACATTTGACATTGGTTTGACAAGACATTTTTCGTGGTTTATTTGGTAAGTGATTTAAATAACGAGGCTTGTGTAATATAATAAAAGCATGGTGGATACGCCGCTGGTACTTCCTATACATAAGTGCTTTTATGATATTACATATCACAGCGTTATCTAAACCACTTTGACAGAAACAAGACATGATACATTTTATACAAAGACACGACATATTGTTTACAAGACATTGTTACTCAAATAACACATTTTATACAAACTCGTTTTTGCTTGGTTATTTATTTAACCATACATTATTCTTTTATATCATCAGATTTTTATATCGATTTTCACATGAATTTATAAAAGAATACATTTTACAAGATTCATGACGACTTTTTGTTAAACAAATCTTCTAACTTACAAGTCATGAATCCTGCTTTAAACAAAACCAATGTATCTCACAGGCATTTTTATGCTAACGTACCTATTTTCACATGTGTTTCAGGAACTAACGTATGATGATGATCGTGCTACACTTAGGCAGACTTGGGCCTTAGTGACTTAAAATGAAGCAAGGCAATTTAATTTATGTTATGTTTTCAGCTAAATTCCAATACATTGTAAACAAATATTCTAATGAAACCAAACTTTGAATACCATGTGTTGTGAAACAATGATTCTGTTACTCCACTCCCCGACGTTTCCGCCGCGGTTTGTTGTTTTACGCGGTCGGGGTGTGACAGAAGATTTGGTATCAGAGCTCATGGTTATAGGGAATTAGGTTATTAGTAATGCTTTGACCTAGTCTATAACCTTCCTAGCTCACTTGCGTTTAGATTCTAAAACAATACTGTCTCCTATCTTTAGGTGACAACCACAACCAAAATACAAATTACAAATCCATTTTTAAAACCAATCATCTATTCTTAGATGATTTATTATAAGGTTTTGAACCTTCAAAGTTTTCAAAATCTCGTTAATGCTTGGGTCTAAATAATGTGAACACGTGCAATCTGGAAGGGTGGGTGCCTGTATTCCGAGTTTTCTATCTAAGGCAAGAGTGTTCGTACAAATCCACATAATCGGACCAGTCACTCTTACCTGGGAACATTTGGGATGAGTGTCCACTTATAGGCTAAAGCATGTCTTCGCCATACATTATAAAGACCTATTTACTTTGATTAGCCACTAGGTGTCGTTTGTTTGTTTGAAGTAACAAACAGATGATCGCCTTCCTTTTGTTTCGTCGACATCTTCAATACCTCTTTTTCTTATCCAAATTGTCAATCTCACTCGTTTCTCATGTTTCTTGGTTCTTTTTAGAAAATGCCTCCTAGATGCGATCAAGCCGAGGATGCTGCCCTCGTAGACCTAGTCGCTCAGCAGATGGCTGCTGTGATTCCAAACCTCATTACCCAGATAAATCAAGCGAATAATAATAACAACAATAACAACACACAGTGTAGCTTGAAAACATTCAATTTGGTTAAACCACTGAAATTTTCTGGGTCTCAAGGAGCAGCCACACTCCTACAATGGTTCGAGAGTATAGAAAGCACATTCTGACATGTTCAGTGTCCAAATGAGCGAAAGGTTTAGTTCGCATCTAGTGTTTTTGAGAAACGAGCATTAACATGGTGGAACGGTGTGATGAGAGATAGGGGTGCCGATGTGGCAATGGCACAAACGTGGGAAGAGCTTCAAGCTCTAATGATGAAGGAATTCTGTTCTTGTCATGAAATCAGGGCATTGGAATGGGAATTCGATGATCTTAAGCAAGACATCAGTGAACATTGAGCCTACACTGATCGTTATGAGGAACTAAGCCTGGTATGTCCTACCATGGTTACGCCTTTGGATAGGGCGATTGAAAAGTACATTGATGGCCTCCCTGACCTAGTTCAGGACATTGTTATTGGTAGCAACCCTACCACAGTTATACAACCCATTGAGCTATCTGCCACCCAGACTGAATCTCAGATCAGGAAAGTTAAACTTTTCCGAAAAGGTGACAAGAAACCAACAGATGAGACAAAATCCAAAGATAACACGACCGAATCCCCCAAAAAGTCAAAGAAGCGTAAGGCTTCAAAGAATTTCGCTGTAGTTGCTCAAATCAATCAAGTTGTCCTTAACCAACCAGCTCAACCCCCTACTAAAAAGCCATACAATGGAACTACACCTCTGTGCAACCAATGTAATCTTCATCATCACGCTATTGTACATTGCCGCAAATGCCTAAATTGTGGGCTCGTTGGTCATACAGCTAGGGTTTACCGAGCTGCGACTACACAAAATCAAGTTGTTAACAACCCTGCTCAGGCTCGTTTTCCACCGGGTTCTTGCTACAACTATGGTGAGATGGGCCATTTCAGAAACAATTGCCCAAGACTTAATAATGCAAATCCAGCCCGTAGATGAGCATTTGGATAACTGGAAGACGATGCTGCTTAGAGACGATTGAACTTTATGTATTATTTTATTTTGTTATCCAAGACTATGAAATAATTATTTTGTTGTATAAATAAATCTTTATTTACATTACGATGTACAAAAAAAATGTGGTTACTGATGGGATTTTAACATGTTTATCAAAGCAATTTCATCCATATGAAATAAAAACGCAGCGGAAATAATATTTAAAACATGTTTCCTTTTAAGATATAAATTTCATTTATAAGCAAAATCCCAAAACCCGGATCCATATATGAACATGCATACTATCAAACACAACCATAGGGTGTTTAGAATACTACCTTCTTGGAGTAATAGGATGAGGAAACGGATGATGATTCTTGAAATGGTTGCCTTCAAGAGTAGAAGGCCTCAAGCTTGTATACCCCAAGCTTCCAACAAACACCACGAGATTAGCTAGGATTTTAACACCAAAGATCAAAAACCGAACACTTGAAAAACACCCCTTATGACCGAAAATTTGAGAGAGCTCATCCAAGTCTTCTACTCAATTTTTGTCATAAAAATGTTTATATAGTCATGAGAGATGTGCACCCTTTTTTGGGCCAATCACCAAGCTTCTAACACATGCAAATGCATGTAAGCTAATTAGACCAAAAAATCTTGAGAAGACCACCCAATCAAATGGTCTCTAGCTTATGACAATTGCATGTCATCCCATTGGAGCAAACCACTTTTGTGAGTTCCCATGAGGGGGGAGGGGGGCTAGCTTTATTTTATAAAAAAAATGAATTTCTTTTATAAAATTTAAGTCTTGATTTATATATATATATTTATAACTTTTATAAATATAACACTACATAAATGCAAGACTTTATACAACCTTTTAAAATGTTATTTAACCCATTAAATAACAAAATAAAATATTCTCTCAAAATAAATTATCCATATAATTTATTAGTTTCTCAAGTGCAATTATTTAGAACACCAATTTCTAAATGTTGTAAGTGTTAATATTTATTTGTTTGATCATATCACAAATAAATAGTATAAGTGTTTGTCTAGCTTGTATTTGGGTATGACTCGACTTGGATCATAACGTACTAACCACATCAATTTAATATGTGTCTTTGGCATACAGAGTCCGACAATCTCCCACTTGCACAAGATATATAGAAGATTGATGCAAGCAGTAAATGACGCCTAACTACGGTTTACTACCCCCAATACGTATGACTATATTTGCCATTCAATAACATCATCACTTTCAAGTCCCTTACTCGAACATGATTTAGGTGAATCTATCATTTATCCTTTCGTTACAGATGTCATGTTAAATCCAGAGACATAGAGTGATCACTCTCTGTTGATTTAACTTTATCAGGCCTTAGACATCTTACTCTCAACGAATAAGAGGAACAAATCCCTTCTTGACTACATACGTCTCTCACAATCACCTTGTATGACACCTGAGTTTAGCCTTGTGTACTGCCTTATTACAGACAGCTAAGAACTAGGTCAAGGTATAATACTTGGTGAATATCAAGACCCAATATGTATCTCAGGTCAGAGGATACTATGATATTCGCCTTTACTCAAAATTTACTTATGATCAATCACAAATGATTCCATGCAGTAATATTTGAGAGCGAGTCGGTCCAATATTTGTATCCCACAAATATCTATGAACTTTGGCAGCAACACTTTGCTTTATATTCATTCTAAATGAATATCCACCAATCCAAGTTCATAATAGTCTTACATTCATATTTGTTCCCACAATTATGATCGACTACATACATTTAGAATAATTAACTTATTCACGGATTTAAACATGCTAATATGAAACGTAACTCAAAATACCATAAAAGAGTTAAATTAACAATTTTTTCAATATCCAAATACAAAATAGATCAAATCCAATCACTAGAATATCAAAGTCCTAAGGCACATGTATGACCCTCATGTTTTGCCCTGTCAAGGAGCTTCGTGAGTGGATCCGCAATGTTTTGATCGGTGTGAACTTGGAGGATACATATCTTTCCTTTTTCAACTTCATCCCTTATGTAGTTTAATCTCCGCTCGATATGTCTAGTCTTTTGGTGCGCACAAGGTTCCTTGATTTGTGCAATCGCACCCTCGTTATCACAAAAGATCTCTAGGGGGTCTTGAACGGTAGGAACCACCCCTAGGTCGGCTATGAATTTCTTCAACCATGCAGCTTCTTGGGCTGCCAATGAAGCGGCGATATATTCTGATTCTGTAGTGGACAATGCTACCACGTCTTGTTTTGAGCTCTTCCAAGAGACTGCTCCTCCATTTAAAATGAAGACATACCTCGATTGTGATCGAGAATCACTTCGATCGTTTTGGAAACTCGCGTCCGTGTAACCCTTTACAACGAGTTCCTCCTCACCAGATCCATATATTAAGAACATATCCTTAGTCCTCCTAAGATATTTCAATATGCTTTTAACAGCCATCCATTGATTGTTACCTGGATTTTGCTGGTATCTACTCGTCATGCTCAAGGCGCATGAGACGTCCGTTCTGGTGCATATCATTGCATACATGATGGATCCTATAGCTGACGCATATGGGATTCTTTTCATTTTCTCTTGCTCATCCTTTGAGCTTGGACATTGAGATGTATTCAATATTGTCCCTTTTTGAATAGGTACAAAACCTCTCTTAGAGTTCTCCATTTGGAACCTATTCAGGACTTAGTCAATGTATGCACTTTGGTTTAAACCTATCAAGCGCCTTGATCTATCCCTATAGACCTTTATTCCCAGAATGTAGGCTACTTCACCAAGATACTTAATGGAAAAACAACTTCCAAGCCAAGATTTTACACCTTCCATGGTTGGAATGTCATTCCCAAATAGTAGAATGTCATCGACATACAGTACCAAGAAAGTGATGATGCTCCCACTAGCTTTCTTATACACACAAGCTTCATCGCCGTTCTTGATGAATCCAAAATTCTTAATTTCTTCATCAGAACGGTGATTCCAACTTCTAGATGCTTGTTTCAATCCATAGATCGATTTCTTTAACTTGCATACTTTGTCAGGATGTTTTGGATCGACAAAACCATCAGGCTGAACCATATAGACATCTTCATCAAGATATCCATTAAGAAAAGCCGTTTTGACATCCAATTGCCAGATCTCATAGTCATAATATGCAGCTATGGCAAATAATATCCTGACCGACTTTAGCATCGCCACAGGCGAGAAGGTCTCATCATAATCAATCCCTTGAGTTTGAGTGAAACCTTTTGCTACAAGTCTTGCTTTATAAGTATCCAAGTTACCATGCATATCTGTTTTCTTCTTGAAAACCCACTTACTTCTAACTACTTTAGAGTTAAGTGGTGGCACAACCAATTCCCAAACTTGGTTGTCATACATGGATTGCATCTCTATGTTCATGGCTTCAAGCCATTTGTCACAATCGGATTTTGACATTGCATCATGGTATGTGGTTGGTTCATCTGAATCTACCACGTAGCATCCATCCATGAAAAATCCATATCTTTTAGGTGGATTACTAATTCTACCAGATCTGTGAACATTTTGTGTGTTCTGATCAACCTCTTGATTGTTTTCAACAACCTCTTGTTGAGTGCTAGTATCAACCAAACGTGTATCGTCTTGTGGTTCTTGATCCTCCTCAAGTTCCATTGTTCTACCACTAGTTCCTTCCATAAGGAACTTAGCTTCTAAGAACTTACCCTTTCGAGCAACAAATACCTTTTGCTCGATTGGGTCGTAGAAATAATATCCTATATCATCTTTAGGATATCCTACAAAGATACACTTAGTAGATCGGACTTCCAATTTATTTGGAGTGTATTGCTTAACATAAGCTTCACAACCCCAAACCCTTAAGAATGATAATGATGGAGGGTTTCCATGCCATATTTCAAAAGGTGTCTTTTCCACTTTCTTGGTTGGGGCCATATTTAATATACGGACTGCGGAGAGCAAAGCGTAACCCCAAAACGATAGAGGTAATGTGCTTCTAGCCATCATAGATCGAACCATATCTAATAGAGTTCGATTTCTCCTTTCGGACACACCATTGTGTTGTGGTGTTCCAGGTGGAGTAAGTTGTGAGATAATCCCACAACTTCTAAGATGATCTTGAAAGGCACCACTAAGGTATTCACCTCCTCTATCAGTACGAAGGACTTTGATTGTTTTCTTGAGTTGATTTTCTACTTCACTTTTGAAGTCTTTGAACATTTCAAATGCTTCATCCTTGTGTCTTAGTAAATACACATAACCATAACGACTATAGTCGTCGGTAAAGGTAATGAAGTATCTTTCACCATTCCTAGTCATCGGCTTAAAAGGACCACATACATCTGAATGTATGATACCTAGTAAATCCTTAGCCCTTTCAAAAGTTCCACTAAAGGGTGTCTTGGTCATTTTGCCTTGTAAACAAGATTCGCATACATCAAATGAATTATCTTCATTTGTATTCAAAAGACCACTTTTCTGAAGTGTATGCATGCGATTCTTGCTTATATGTCCAAGGCGACAATGCCAAAGGTAGGAATCACTCAAATCCATTTTGAGTTTCTTGTTGGTTACTTGGTACATTGAGCTATCATATGATGCGTTATCATGATCTAATTCATAAATACCATTTAAAGACATAGCTTTAAAGTAAAACAGATCATTCATAGAAACATAAATGTCTTGGTTAACAAATTCGAAATTAAAACCACATTGTCTTAAAAGGGAAACTGAAATTATGTTCCTAGTTAAACTAGGAGCATACAAAACATTTTTCAAAATAACTTCCAAACCACTTGGAAGCTCTAAAACGCAGTCTCCTTGAGCTTCGACATCAACCCTTCTTGTAATGTCTATTTCTTTTGAACCCCTGCAACGAATTGCAAATATGAGTTCCACATCCGATATCTAGTACCCATGTGTTAGAAGAAATAACATTAAGCTCAACATGTATCATAAAGATAGTACCTGAGGTTTGCCCTGCATCCCTCTTGTTTTTCAACTCTTTGAGATAGGTCGGACAATTTCTCTTCCAATGTCCTATCTCACCACATTCAAAACATGGGTCATTCGTAGCAACCTTTTTCTTCTTCTCTTTTGGTTTGGCGGGTTCTGCTTTTGCTTTTCATTTTCCCTTTCCCTTGACGTGTCCCTTTCTTTTAGCATAGTTTTCTTTAGAGTCGGGGTGGGGCCTCTTCTTGTTGCCTCCTTCATTGATCGCTAGGACGGGTAAAGCCTTTTTGCCCATACTTGCTTCGGCCGTTTTGAGCATTGCATGAAGTTCATCAATGCTCTTGTCCCATCCATTCTTGTTGTAATTCATTACAAAGCTCTCAAATTTCTTTGTTAAAGAGTTGAGGATCAAATCTGTAGCCAACTCTTTAGAGACGGGACAATTTAGCCTTTCGAGGCGATCAATGTGGCTTTTCATCTTAAGGACATAAGATGATACCGATTGGGTTTCCTCCATTCGACATGCATGAAGTGCCCGAACAGTTTCGAAGCTTTCTACCCTTGCTTGTTGTAGGAACATGTCCCGTGATGGGGTAATCATGTCGTATGCCCCGTGATGTTCAAAATCCTTTTGAATTTCGGGAATCGTAGTTCCCAACATGAGGCATGAGGCTTGCATGTAGTCCTCGGTATACTTAACCCAATCGTTTTAGGCTTCCACATCTTCCACGTTAGGTTCATCGGGAATAGGATCGTCCAACACATAGGATATCTTCTCTTGCGTGAGAACGATTCTCAAGTTTCAAAACCAATCCATGAAGTTGTTATGGTTGAGATGATCTTTTCAAGGATGGTTCTTAGTGATAGGTTTCGGACGATTTGGTTAGTCGGGTTTGCATTGTTAGCGGCCATCTACAAAATTTAACAAGTTCAATTTTAGTATTTTCGATATTATTATATTTTAACCATTAATACCCTTTTGTGTCTTAAAGACAATTAATAATTGAAATCTAGAATCCAACGTTACATTTAAATATTGGTTAGGTGACCTTTATCCCTCTATTTAAATTAACAAGGTAGTCAACGTTTGACAATTGCAACTCTTTGCAATTTCTAGCCATATGGGATCGGTTAAACATCTATATGTTTAGTTGGCATGTTTAATCCCATCAACACCTTTGTTCCCCATGCTTTGGTGACCCTAAGTTCATGGTTTCCAAATCAAGTCGTCCAACTTACACACACGTGTGAGTTTATTCACATAAGTGGTTAGGTGACCTTTATCCCACAAACATGGTAAACCCACCTCGTACATACAAGTTCCCTCAAATGTGGTTAGGTGACCTTTATCCCACAATAAGAGTTCCCAAGTGTTTCGAGTGTTTTATAACGGGATGGTGTTTGACTTGTTTTATAAAAGGGTTTTTAATATTTCAAAATTCTAGTTTAGAAAATATTATGTACCATACATTTGCATGCATTCAAATCAATGGTACTTTAGTGAAAACTAATTTTCAAGGTTCCTTTTAATAAAACCCATTTTATTATAAAATCATTAATTTTTAATAAAACCTTTATTAACCATTTTAATGATTTTGTTAAGAACCAATTTTCTACTTGTTGTTGATTATTAGTTTGTTAAGTCATGCATATCGACATATCATCTAAAACAATAAAATAAGCAACCAAACAAGCATATCATACATAACAATAGGTGCATAACCATAGCCAACTATTTTGACAACACTTGTTAGCCGAAACAAGTGTGCCAAAAGGTCCTTCCTAAGGGGTGAAAAATGACACAAGAAATGTGTCGTTGAACTCCCACTTGATCCCGCATCCAAATGCTTCAAGTCTCCTTCTTGTGTTGTGATTTCTCCACCTTCTTTGAGCTTCCAAAAGTCTTTTATTTTCAGCTCCAAACTCCTTTGGACTTCAAAAAAATGTGTTTTGGTTATCGAGTTAAAA
The DNA here is from genome assembly GCA_030545235.1 of Helianthus tuberosus. Classification (NCBI taxonomy): domain Eukaryota; kingdom Viridiplantae; phylum Streptophyta; class Magnoliopsida; order Asterales; family Asteraceae; genus Helianthus; species Helianthus tuberosus. The sequence continues at coordinate 9,067 of JARYGA010001495.1, read as the reverse complement.
TCCCGTTGAGAACGATGAAGTTCTTTGGACCGAATATTATGGTCCATACCAAAACCGCATTTTTGTGTGCATCTTCTTTTACAAAATATATCCTAATACATTTTTTCTAGTAAAATAAAATGCACCTAATCTATTTATTTTACATACCAAATAAAATAAATAAATTACATATCTTCTAATGGAAGAACAAAATAATAATTATTACAACCCATTGAAATAATAATAAAATGAATCACAACACAATCATTCAACACAAGGTCATGGCTAGGTCATATGCACCAAAATATATATCCACACATATATATAAATTATAAGAAGCTTAAAAAAAATGGTTCCCTTTTATGACCATTTTCGGCTATGTACTAAAAAACCGAAAAGGTAAGTTTTGTCCAAACAAACAAATCATCCATATGAAATAATTTTTCAAGATTCTCTTATGCATGTAAGAAAATAATCTTGAAAAACAAAGGGATAACCATATTAAATTTTTCGGCCATAGGTTTTATTCAAACCCGAAACCCGAAATTTTTAATCTATTGAAGCATGCACTCATATAAGCGGCTCTAGATGCCATTGATGGGATTTTAACATGTTTATCAAAGCAATTTCATCCATATGAAATAAAAACGCAGTGGAAATAATATTTAAAACATGTTTCCTTTTAAGATATAAATTTCATTTATAAGCAAAATCCCAAAACCCGGAACCATATATGAACATGCATACTATCAAACACAACCATAGGGTGTTTAGAATACTACCTTCTTGGAGTAATAGGATGATGAAACGGATGATGATTCTTGAAATGGTTGCCTTCAAGAGTAGAAGGCCTCAAACTTGTATACCCCAAGCTTCCAACAAACACCACGAGATTAGCTAGGATTTTAACACCAAAGATCAAAAACCGAACACTTGAAAAACACCCCTTATGACCGAAAATTTGAGAGAGGTCATCCAAGTCTTCTACTCAATTTTTGTCATAAAAATGTTTATATAGTCATGAGAGATGTGCACCCTTTTTGGGGGCCAATCACCAAGCTTCTAACACATGCAAATGCATGTAAGCTAATTGGACCAAAAAATCTTGAGAAGACCACCAAACAAATGGTCTCTAGCTTATGACAATTGCATGTCATCCCATTGGACCAAACCACTTTTGTGAGTTCCCATGAGGGGGGGGGGTGGCCCTAGCTTTATTTTATAAAAAAAATGAATTTCTTTTATAAAATTTAAGTCTTGATTTATATATATATATATATATTTATAACTTTTATAAATATAACACTACATAAATGCAAGACTTTATACAACCTTTTAAAATGTTATTTAACCCATTAAATAACAAAACAAAATATTCTCTCAAAATAAATTATCCATATAATTTATTAGTTTCTCAAGTGAAATTATTTAGAACACCAATTTCTAAATGTTGTAAGTGTTAATATTTATTTGTTTGATCATATCACAAATAAATAGTATAAGTGTTTGTCTAGCTTGTATTTGGGTATGACTCGACTTGGATCATAACGTACTAGCCACATCAATTTAATATGTGTCTTGGGCATACAGAGTCCAACAGTTAAATATGTGCATGACATACCCCTACGATACCGAAACTAAGAAACTATGTTTTTCGCAAGACAAACTACTCTTATAGTTCTCCCATTCATGTGATTGCTCGCGATCTCCACGAAAATCCTAAGTACTCGTTTGCTTCTAAGAAAAAAAGTACAAGGTACAAGTTATAACTTTGGACGAATACTCAAAGTGCCACTTTAAATCCTTGCTTGGATATCTAAGGGTACTTTTCTTAAGTCCTTCAATAGTATTATATGATATGACTATGTACATATCATTACATTCTGGTATGCATAACAACATACATAGTATATGATTTCAAAACATCCTTCATGATTTCAAAAACATTTCATATAGTCTAAAAACACTTTAACATAGTATATTTACTTAATATACCAAGTGCATAATTTCAAAAACATTATCCATGTTTTCAAAAACCCTATATATGATTTCAAAACCATCTCATATGGTTTAAAACATTTTATAAACATATTTACCTAATACACCTACCACATGATTTCAAAAGCATTACGTAAGGATTCAAAAACATTAAACACATTTCCAAAGAACCCCATACATAGTTTTTAAAAACACCCTGCTCGTATGTTGACTTAACATACGTAGTATACGATCTCCCATTTCTGCTTCATATGTTGACTTAGCATATCTAGAATCTTGACTTCATGAATACTTTATCTCATGTATTGATTTAAGCACATCTAGTATAAGGCTTCCGAACATTTCTCGCTATACGAATTCCAAATCCTTACAAGATCTTCCTATCTTCGTAGCAAGATTCTTAAGGATGTGTAAAGTAATAATCGAAGTCCATTAAATGGATTCCTGGCGTACTTTGAATACAAAATGTACAAATCAATAACAAGTTTATAACAAATTAACAAACTGATAACAAGTTGGTAACCAAGTTGACAATTGTGTGACTATGTGAAATTATGCTTACGTGCTTATGTGTTGACCTAATTAAAGAACCTCTTTGGTGATCTAGTCAAAGTTATCACAAGGTTGTTCGATTGATCCTGTCCCCTACACATTATAAAATAAACTATGCGGACTGTGCAAGGAACTTTGTAATTATGGATGCATACATAATTATGGAATTCAGTGCACAGAAACCACAGTAAGTTTCGTCATGTGTTAGTTTAAACTAGAAACAAAAGTTATCTATATTCATTTCCGTTTCTGATGAGGTATCAACTGAGGAAAAATGAACTAGCTACTCATTTTTCGCTTCTGAAAGAAATATCCACTGAGGGAAATGAATAATCTATTCGTGAACCGTGTTCATTTTTGTTTATTAAGGGAATGAATAATCCTGCACTGATCTTTTCATTTTCGTTTATGACAAAGTATCCACAGAGGAAAATGAACTATCCGTCCATTTTCGCTTCTGAAGAAATATGCACTGAGGAAAATAAACAAATTTATTTTCGTTTCTGATGAAGTATCCACTGAGGAAAATGAACTATCCGTCCATTTTCACTTCTGAAGAAATATCCAATGAGGAAAATGAATAAATTCATTCCGTTTCTGGTGAAGTATGTGACAACTGTCAAAAATTCAGGTATCTTTACAATTAATTAACCATGATTAGTGCTTAATGACTATGCTGATATGCAATTAACTGCTTTCTGATTACTGCCATATACATACATGTGCACCATACATTGTTTAACGTCATACCAATATTGCATGAAAGATTTATTGCCCCAAATGATGCATTAAGTACAGTTAGCACAGTTATCTGATAAATCAGGAAAATGCTGACAGAACTCAGCACATATGGAGTCATTTTCAACGGTTGCTTCATCAGAGTTGGAAATGAAGGATTAAATAAACGGATATTCATTTCCTCAACGGATAATCTTCAGAAACGAAAATGAACGGATGGAGTCATTTTCAACGGTTGTTTCATCAAAGTTGGAAATGAAGGATTAAACAAACGGATATTCATTTCCTCAACGGATAATCTTTAGAAACGAAAATGAACAGACGGAGTCATTTTCAACGGTTGCTTCATCAGAGTTGGAAATGAATTGGGTTAACTCTAGATACATGACAGAACTTGCTGTGATTTCTGTGCACTAAATTCCATAATTATGTATGCATCCATAATTACTTAATTCCTTGCACAGTCCGCACAGTTTGTTTTGTAATGTTTAGGGGAAGTAAATCAAACCTGTGATGAGGGTGACTAGACTATCATAGGGTCCTTTTAATTAGATTGACAGATGATCTTTTTAATTAGACCACTAAGGAGTCTTTTCAGCTATATCATCACATGATATTCCTAACCAGATTTTTGGATCAATCTGTTTAACTAGACCACTCAAGTGGTCTAATTATGGAATAGTACTTTACAATCCATGGGTCTTAACTATTACGTAGAAGCCCTTTAAGTATTTAAGGTAGTACCTTTGGGTATCCTACTATGAATCCCTTATATGAAGATATGGAAGATTCTACGAGGATTTGGATAACATAATTTGGATTACACAAAAACATAAAAAAATGAACAGATAAGCACATAATTGTTTCCTTGGTTATTAATTGTTATTATCTTATTATTGATCGCTATTAACTTGGCGCCGATTTGAAAATGGGTATTCAAGGCATACCAGGAACCCAGTTGATGGACTTCAACGTCCTCAAGCATCTATCTGAAAAGATAGGATGATCTTCCAAAAATTCGATATTTGATTACAAGGAATCACCACATTCGAATTAAGGTATCCAACAATTAAGGACTTACGGGAATACCCTTAGGTACCCCATTAAGGAATGGGTATTCGTCCAGAGTTGTAACTTGCGCCTTGTACTTTGTTTTCCTTGGAAGAAACGGGTACTTAGGATTTTCGTGGAAAACGCAAGAGATCGTAAAGTGGAAGAATTTTGGGGGTAGTCTGTTCTTCAAGGAATACGCTTTATTTATAAACAACAACTGTTTCATGGACCTTGACAACAAAAGAAAGTAATACATAAGGCTTGATTATTTCTAAACAGCGTTGTCTTCCATTCGGTCAGATGCTCATCCCTGCGCTGGATTCGCATTTGCAAGCTTTGGGCAGTTTCTTCGGAAATGGCCCATCTTGCCACAGTTGAAGCAAGAACCTGGTGGAAAACGACCTTGAGCAGGATTGTTGTTAACTTGATTTGGTGCAGCTGCTGTTGGGCAAATCCTCGCTGTATAACCTATAAGTCCACAAACTTGGCATGTGCGGCACTTCACACCAGCACGATGATGTAGGCTACATTGGTTGCACAAGGGTGCAGTTTCGTTGTAGGGCTTCCTAGCAGGGGGTTGAGTTGGCTGGTTGGGGACGGCTTGATCATTGGGAGCAACCACGGCGAAGTTTTGAGAAGCCTTTCGCTTCTTTGACTTCTTAGGGGATCCAATCTGTTCATCCTTGGGTTTTGATTCCTCAATCGGTTTCTTGTCACTTTTTCGGCAAAGTTTACCTTTCCTGATCTGAGATTCAATCAAGGTGGCGGATAGCTCAATGGCCTGTCTAACTGTAGTGGGATTACTACCAGTCACAATGTCTTGTACTGAGTCAGGGAGGCCATCAATGTACTTTTCAATTGCCTTATCCAAAGGCGTAACCATGTTTGGGCATAACAGACTTAACTCCTCATAACGGTCCATGTTGGCTCGATGCTCACCGCTATCTTGCTTAAGATCGTCAAATTCCCTTTCCAAGGCCCTAATCTCGTGACGAGGACAAAATTCCTTCATCATCAGAGCTCGAAGCTCTTCCCATGTTTGAGCTAGTGCCACATCGGCACCCCTATCTCTCATCACACCGTTCCACCACGTCAAAGCTCGTTTCTCAAAGACACTAGATGTGAAATCTACCTTTCATTCGTTTGGACATTGAACATGTCTGAAGGTGCTCTCTAAACTCTCGAACAATTGCAGAAGTGAGTCCCAGAAAACTTTGATGGCTTAGCTGAGTTGAACATCTTGAAGTTGCAGGGAGCATTATTGTTGTTGAGAGCTTGGTTACATTGAGCAACGATGTTCAGGATTGCAGCAGTCATCTGCTGTGTAATGATAGCTGCCAGTTCTTCATTAGGCACTTGATTGTCACGTCGTGGAGGCATTTCTAAAAGGGGAAACAAGAGATGAAACAAGTGAAATGGCATTGGGTACGAATAGGAGGTTACAAATACCGACCAAAAGTCATGGGTGACGGTAATTTGTTTGAACCACGAAGCAAACAAACGACACACAAAGGCTGAATCAAAGTAAATAGGTCCTCATGATGTATCGCGAAGACATGCTCGCCTATAAGTGGACACTCACCCCAAGAGTTCCCAGGTAAGAGCGACTGGTCTGATACTGCGGATTTGTACGAACACTCTAGCCTTAGACAGAAAACTCAGGGTACAGGCACCCACCCTTCCAGTTTGCACGTGTTCACATTATTTAGACCCAAACTCTGACAAGATTTTGAAAACTTTGAAGGTTCAAAACCTTATAATAAATCATCCTAGAACAGATGATTAGTTTTCAAAGCAGATTCAAATTTATGTTCTTATTATGGTTGTCACTTAAGGAGAAGTGACAGTATCGTTTTTTTAAACTAAACACAAGATAACTTGTGTTAGGGTCCTAGGAAGGTTATAGTCTAGGTCAAAGCATTACTAATAACCTAATTCCCTATAACCATTGGCTCTGATACCAACTTTTCTGTCACACCCCGACCACGTAAAACAACAAAACGTGGCGGAAACGTCGGGGAGTGTTGTAACAGAATTATTGTTTCACAACCATGGATCAAATAGTTTCGTTTTATTGAATTAAATGTATTACATTACATTGGAATCAGAAACATAACATAAACAAATAGACTTTCATTGTTATTAAGTCACTAAGGCCTCGTTCAATCCTATGTCAGAGTACACAAATATCATCAGCAAGCATCATCAACTATCGTACCTGAAACACATGTGAAATACGTCAGCATAAAAATGCCGGCGAGTACATAGGTTTTATATGACTTTCAGATTCATGGCTCGTTTTACATGTGGCAATACTTATTTAAAAACCTTTATTTTGAAAAGTATAGTATTGCGACATAATTAACCAACTCAAATCAAGTTGGTTATAATTGATAAAATCTCGTAGCCATGATTCTTAACTCTAAAACATTTGTTTAATTAAACCCAGATTGTAAATCGTTTTTTAAATAAAAACTCGAATAGTATATATATCGTTAGAAAAACCTTGTAATATAACTTTGTTTTGATAGCCTTGCCCAAGTGTTCTAGATAACGCAACGATATATAATGTATTAATAGCACTTATATATAGGAACTACCAGCGGCGTATCCACCATGCTTTTAACACATTACACCCGCCCTGTTACCTAATCATTTCCCTAACCCAATGGTTCAAACAGATTTCAAATGGTTCATTTCAATCAAACGGTTACAAACGGTTCACATAGTCAAGTGGTCACAAACGGTTCACATAATCAAACGGTTACAAACGGTTCACATAATCCAATGGTTACATATGGTTCACATAGTCAAGTAGTCACAAACGGTTCACATAATCAAACGGTTACAAACGGTTCACATAATCCAATGGTTACATATGGTTCACATAGTCAAGTAGTCACAAATGGTTCACATAATCAAACGGTTACAAACGGTTCACATAATCCAATGGTTACAAACGGTTCACATGATCAAATGGTTACAACGGTTCAAAATGTAAAACAATGTGTCCATATGCTGGATGAGCATATGCGACAAAATGTAATATGCGTAAATCAATGTGCTAGCATGTTAAGAGCACATACATAGCAAAACAAAATGAAATCATGTACTAATAGTGTAGTAATAAACATAGCAAGTATATGATATGAAAACATGGAAAACATGAAAGTAACAAGTAGGCACATGTGTTCCACCCCATAACAGTTTGAAAATAGTAAAAGAGGGGTCTATGTACTCACTTGAGGGTGCTTAGAAGTCTTGAACAACAACCAAGCAAAGCTATAGGGATCACGGAAATCAAACGGCACCTAATATAGGTAACTACATTAATAACCGGACCTAAATCGGGGGATCGGATAGGATGAGGTTTCGTAAACCAAATGAGTATTGGAACTCATATGATATGGTTTAACAAAGCCTACATACTAAAATGAAACCTAACCTAAGTGCTTACGACCCATTACGACCCGTTTAGGTAGCTTACGCTACTTTAACGTGTCGTTCGCGTAAAACGCGTTCGGACCGCCTAACTAGCCCTATGACAAGTATTATATGCCTTAACATGTCTAATAATGTTTCCTAATCAGTTTAGATGTCAAAATTTAGGTTACATATGCTTAAAATGAATTTGTGCGTAAAAAGGGCATTTCGGTTATTTACCTAAGGCATATAAACTACCTATCATACAACTACTTAAACGAAGTGACCATAAGGTATAACCTCGGAAGGTTATTCCCTATAAAACTATGGTCACCTAATGTGTTTGGTCGGATCATAATAATCGACCAAACGGGTCGGGTTCGAAAGTCTAAGCGGTTGTTTAAACCGCTTACCTTACGACCCTATATAAGCACTAAACCTAAAGTGACGAGTTAAACATGTTGAAACATGTTTAACTAAGTTAGAAAACTGGTTTAGTATCAAAACAAATGGTCTTGATACCCAAGAGTAGTTTGGTTACAAAATACGCATGAACACGCATTTTGGCCGAAACTACGACTCGTCACTACACCTAGATAACGTGGTAATCAGTAGGTATAGTCACTAGGGACTATAACCATCGTGATTACACTCACGTTATGAAGTTCAAATGAACTTCTTGTTGACCATAAACTGGTCAATGTAGAAAGTCAAACAAAGTTTGACTTTCATGATAAAAACGCGTAAAAGAACGAAAGAGGACTTACAAAGGGTCCAAGAATGGAGTCTTGATCCCAAATATTCTCAGGTATGGAGTGCTAAAGCTCCAACTTAGAGAACTTTCAGAATCAAGTGTGAGTTTTGAGTGAAATGGGTGGGGGTATATATAGTTTTCATAGAACCGTTAGGATCGTTTCTTGAAAACCGAGCTTCAATCTGAGCCTTACACTTGCACCCACTGATTTTTAAAACCATGGGAGCCCCCAAACCAGTACATAGGATCATAAAAACCATTTGCACAAGAGGCAAATAGCTGGAACAAGCTGGAAAGCAATTCTGCTGAACTGGGGCATGCTTACGGACCGTAAGAAAAGGTCCATACGGTCCGTAAGGACCTTGCAGGTCAGCAACTTTCAAAAATGGCAGTTTTAGTCCCTGAAGCCCCAAACTTGGTTTTTAACACGTTTAAGCCCCGTTAACCCCATTTCAAAGCTCTAAAATGAAGTTAAAGTATAAGGAACTTAAAATATGCTCAAAAACATCTCGGATGTCGCTTTGTTTGGTCGTACAGTTGCGTCGTTCGGTTAATTACGACGGAAGTCGT